>CM021110.1:47449016-47516604 GCA_007115665.2 Sequoiadendron giganteum
TGAACCCTAATCGCTCAACCCCTATAGCCTCTTAATCCCTCAACCCTCAATCCTCAACCCTTAAACCCTAATCCCTCAACCCCTATACCCTCTTAATCCCTCAACCCTCAACCCTCAACCCTCAACCCTCAACCCTCAACCCTCAATCCTTAAACCCTAAACCCTCTACCCTTATAACCTCTACCACTTACATTGGACCCTGAACCTAATCCTTCAACCATATACCCTCAAACCTATACCCTAAACCCTCTACCCTCAACCAAGTAAACCCTTAACCGTAAACCCTTAACCCCAAACCCTTCAACCCTAAACCCTTAAACCTTCTACCCTATACCCTCAACCAAATACCCTCTACCATCAACCCTATTCCCTAAACCCTCAAACCTCAAACCCTAATACCCTAGAAACCAAAAACCCTATAGGTCCTCCACCCTAATCCCTCAACCCTATACCCTCAACCTCTATCACTTTCTCCCAATCTATACATCTCACCTTTCCCTCCTTCCCTCCCTCCTACCCTCTCTAATTGTCTCTATCTACCATCTCCCTCTTTCTATGTACCTCTCGTTCAATCAACCCCTACCACCCTCTCTCGCTCCTGCTATCCATCTCTCTTTATGTCTCTCCCACTCTATCCCACTCTATCCCACTATATCCCACTCTCTCCCACTACCTCTCTCTCCCTCTCTCTCATGTCCCTCCCTCCCACCCCCTCTCTCTCTCAGGTCTCTCCCTCTGGAAACGTACCTAGGTAACTCTCTCTTTGTCTCTCTCCCCTCTCGCTATCTATCCCTCCAACCCTACCTAGATAAGTCCCTCTTACTCCACCCTCCTCTTTCTCTACCTCTATCAGGTCACTCCCTCCCACACCCTCTCCCTCTCTCAGGTCTCTCACTCACACCCCCTCTCTCTCCCACTCCCTCTCTCTCACACTCCATCTCTCTCACACTCCCTCTCACTACCTATCTCTCAAGTCTCTCCCTCTCACCCCCCTCAAACTCTCAAGTCTCTCCCTTTGGCACCCTACCTACATAACTCTCTCTTTCTCTGTGTCTCTCTCTCTCCCTCCCTCTATCCCTCCCACCCTACCTAGCTAAGTCCCTCTCACTCCAACCCCTTTTCTCCCACTCCCTCTCTCTTAAACTCTCACTTCCACCCCCTCTCCATCTCTTTGAATCTCTCTCTCTAAATTCTCCCTCTGTCTAAATACATACATAAATTGATACATACAATCATAATACATATGTACATATAATCTTACATCCATACAATCATACATACATACATGTGTAGATACAATCTAACATACATAGAGGCATACATACAATATATATGCATTGATACATACATACATGATATACAAGCATACATGTACATACAAACATACAAATATATCAGCATACATTCAATATATTGGCATTTAACATAAAGGAAGACATAATGTGAGCGCGTTATAATGCACTCGTGTTATGTCTTTGTTGACATGTTTCCCGCAGAAGCAAAAACCATGTCAAAAGTGAGATATAATGCGAGCGTGTTATAACACGCTCGCGTTATATATTGCTTTGGGAATTCTCGAGCCTTAGGTTTGGTATTTCCCTTGGAATACCAACCCAAAGGCTTGGAGGGCATTCCCAATGACCAGATACATGTTTTTAAAAAATATACCATATTTCTCATAATCGAGTTCGTGCTCACCGTCAGGATTGCACGTGGTTCAATATCAAAAAAATCGAACACATGGGTAATGTTGGGT
Source organism: Sequoiadendron giganteum (assembly GCA_007115665.2). Lineage (NCBI taxonomy): Eukaryota > Viridiplantae > Streptophyta > Pinopsida > Cupressales > Cupressaceae > Sequoiadendron > Sequoiadendron giganteum. The sequence goes on from CM021110.1 coordinate 47,450,773, forward strand.
TCTCTCTTAGTTATCCAATCATGTTATTTTTCTCACTTTCTAAAAATGTTAAGCCTTTCATCCATAATTTATTTTATCTGTATGTCTTTTTTTTTCCAAAAAGCAGTGTTTGGTATTTTTTTCATTATAAATTAACTGTTCATTGATTTTTCAAATAAATTACATTTTTAGAAACTAGACTCCATTCTACAAATTTTTTAAAAAGGAAATCAAAAAAATCAGTTAGTTTCCAAAATTTGTAGGTGTAGCACAGCCAAAATTCTATTTTTCCAGAAATGTCCACTTTGAAAATTAGTAAAAAATCAAATATTCATTAAAAAGTTATCAGAAAAATCGTGCATCAACTACATACTATTAGCTAACTTCTGACCATTGTGATTTTAAAAATACTAAAAAATAGTTCACCGTATGAGGGTCGTACAAGAGTTGCTATGTTATGTTTTTTGGACAAAAACAACACCAATTAGTGTATGTCCCTCGTTTGAACCCCTCAATCTCAACCATTTTCAAAATAAATTAGTAGTTTAGAAAGTAGACTCAGAGCACTTGAATCCTTCTTTTTGTTCCATCTCAAAATTTTGAGTGTAAGTATCCTCAATTTCATGTCCAAGGTCGGTATTTCCTAATTTTAGAAAAACAATGTCCACTTAAGTCCCCTTTTTGGGAACCATCTTGGTGCACTTACCCAGTGATAATTTCCTATGGAGAATCATGACTGATTCTAGGTTGGGGAAATGCAAATAGCCATTGAACTAAGCCAAATGACTTGTTTCTTAAGTGATTCTATCCTCCATTATCATTATACTTTCTACCTAAAGGAACGTACATGCATTGTTGTGGCTTATTAGGGTGATTAAAGATATTCCAAAGTAAGTCATCATCTTCATGTTTCATTCATGCATCCTATTCTAGCACATTAGAATAGGATTTCATTGCACTTTAGATCTCTTAATCTTAGATGCACTTAAGATTGGGACTTTCACACACATGTTCTTTCAAGGTTTGTTATTTCTATCAAGGTTTAATTACCAAACTAGGGGTTTGACTGAGGCAAACCCTGCATGAGAAAATCAACACAATATTTTGTTTTGTAGGTTTTAGTAGGTTCGGATCTAGAAGCGGAGTTGTGAAAGAATAGAAAGGAATTGAAGAGATAAAAGAACATATTCAAATTCTAACTTTTCAAAAAAGTAGAATGGGATTAAATTACCACTTGGGGCATATGAGTTAAGGTATAGCATTGTTTCCATATTTTAGAGGATTTGAGCTTGTCGCTATGAAATTCTAGTTTCTACCCGAAAACCCTAAATTGGGACTAAACACCAAATTTGGTGTATGAGTCCTAGTCAACACTAAAAGTCAGAGTTTTGGGATTGTAGACCTTGTTTCAATCATTTGTAATTTTCCAAGTGCCCCTTATTTCATTATTCAAATTTTGAGTTTGATTTCCTAGGTCACATAGCTAGATTTGCATATCATTTAAATTTCCTTCTTTCTAAGCCTTTACTTAGTGGTGAGCCCCCTTTTTATTTAATCAAACCCAAGGAGACCTCCTAGCAGTCCTTCCCTCAATTTAGACACTTGGTTGATGGATATATATGGTTTCCTTGAATGAACTAGAGCGAAATATGGTCCCCTAAGTTTTCCATCTCCTAAAAGGTGGGAACACCCTATTTCCTAGTGTTCATTTTGGTGAACCTGACATAAATAATGCATCATCACCTAGACCTTCAACCCATCATGTAAAAATAGCTTCATCTTGTGTAGGAGGAATAGAAGATGTGCTAGCCTCTCCATGCTCATAAGTGTCGGCATGTGTTGTGGCTATTGACTATGATCTGGTAACCCAGGTGCGAACTAAATCTCTCCACTCATGGGAAAATGGACCCTCATCTATTGTATCACTTCCTTCACTCATCATTTGGCCCTCCTCCTCCTCATATTCTAAGTTTTCCTCCTAATTTAAGTTTTCCTCCTAATTATAATTCTCCTCTACCTCATCCACAAATAGGTCTACATCCCTAACCCTTGCCTCCTCACCTGTCTCCTCATCATCCTTGTGATCTCCAAAATAGGCCTCAGAAATCCTATAGGTTGATCCCTAGGAAACACTGCAGCTCATTGTGCTACAACCCACCACTCCTCATAGGAAACATTAGAGATTGGGGGCATATCGAGATCATCATCATCTAAATCACTAGATTCAACATCATCAACTATAAGTCATCTCGTATCTCTTGGTTTCTGAGCACTCCACACTAATGATGCATAGGTGGGTGCTAGATTCTATCAAGATGTTAATGCAATGACCATCAAACAAATTCCAGGCCCAAAACACTTCAACTCTTCATTTTTCAGCATTCACTCAAGTCTTCCCTTGTAGCCCTCAAGACTCGGTCTATGCAAATTTTCTCTCTATCTCTACAAAATATTTTCCAATTAAATGGATGCTCAAGATACCCTTTAAGGGCCTACATAACATACATCAAAATTAGGAGTGACTACCCTGGACCACATTTGACTTTCACTAAGCCTACATAGCAAAGGGTTTCCTAATTAGCCCAAATTTGTAAAGGAGGTGCCTTTTAAAGATGAGACTTTCACTCAAACACCAGAAAAAAGTCAATGATCATGATACCAAACCAAGAATTTCATGATTATCTTGCCCACACAAAGCCATTACCCTATTGCCCCAAGAAACCCTCCTAAACACAAGCAAAAACAAGGGTTTTCAAGGATTTCACAACTCCAAGCCTCTCCTAGTCCTTCCAAGTGTCCAAACACCTTTTATTTCCCCTACACAAACATACTAATCACTCACAATGCTAAGACTTTCAATAATTCACTAAAACACCACCAAGGTTCCACATTCTCACAATGCAATATCATTGTTCTAGCATGACCATTACTCCACCAAACATTTCATGATATTCCAGACCCCTAAGCACATTTTACACTTGCCTTAAAATGATACACACCAATCCATCGAGTTACAAATCCATTACAGTGGGTGGATTGGTGAACAACATTAAATTATAGCCTCCAAACCCTTACATAGTCAAAATAGGATAGTCAATGATTTTTATTGATTTCTCGCATAAATAAATGATTTAAATCTCCAAAGCAACTTTAAATGAGATAAAATACATTTATTAACTTGCTTTAGTAACCTCAAGCCATGATAGACCTGTACAGGTTCTTACCAAGGAAAAAAAGTTCAAAAAAATAGAGAAAATATAGAGATCAGTGTTGAAAAGAATGCTTTCTTCTTCCAAATCTGATTAGTAGCCTCTACTAGGAGGAATTACATCATATTATAATTGTTCCTACTTCAAACTACTTCAAAAAATAACCAACTTCGCCTTAACCACCTTTTAGACTCTATTGACTCTTAAATTGCAATTTGATAATCTTTGCCCTTAATCACCCTTTACAACTTTGTTTTGCAATTCTCACCTATTCTTGACTCCTACTGACTTAAAAAACCCAATTACATATTGAATGATCATTTTAGACCTTATTCATGAAGGAAAACATGAAAGATCAACTCTATACCATACTCTATCCACCTAGGCCTTATTGTCAACATTGACATTGCTTGACAACTTATTACATTGCATCATATTTTAGCATATTTTGCAACTTCCTCGTTGCATGTTGATTAAAATACATCTCAAATCATCCTATTGAACCTTCAAGACTCATTTTACTTTCACCCCAAGGTGTAGGTTCCCCTACACCATACACTCCCTATAGAAAAGACTTGTGTCCCAACAGTAAAATCTTGCTCCTTATCTCCACATTGTTGCTTCATGCACCTTCAAACCTGATATTTGCCTTCTCCTTATCCCTGGATCAAAACTTGGTGTTTCTCTAGGTCTCATACCTATAAACAAACAATCATTAGCCATATCTACATGTGTCACCTTATTTTTTGCATCTATACACTTGTACCCTCTCACCATACCCTACATACTGTGCTTTGCCTCTATTGCCATCAGACCTATGTCTCTTTGTTCATTTTGTTCATTCCTTACTGTCATCATACCTTCCACCCTATCAATATCATACACCTTAGTCCTCTCAACTACCACCTTACCTCGGTCAGACTGAATAACAACTGTACTAGTGCATTTAGGCTCTGTCAGACTTGCACTTGACTTAATCACTGTCTTAACACCTTTACAAACCTCTGTACCTTCATTCACCATCCTTTCAACCTTATAGACCCTTATTTTTCTCTTTAGTCAACTGCTCCTTCTTTTTTGTCATAACTATAGGGAACATAACCAACCCTACAAACACTCCTTCATTGTTTCCTTGTCAATCCAAATTCTTTCCACCTACATACTACCTTATCAGTCTGAGACACCTTGCAATCCTTGATCTTCTGCCCTACAAGGGCATGTTTCTTTCTATCTACTTGCAAACTAAACTTACCCTTCCCACCCACTGTCCTAGTGTTACTCATTTTCTCTTCACCTGCTTCTTTAACATCAGTACCCTACTCCAAACTAGCAAAAAAATTAATTTCACTATCCTCAAGCCTTAAAGGCTCCTTCTTGCCAATAATCACCACCTTAGACTTACTTTTATCCTTCTCTTTTCCCTACAAAGGAGTTAATCTGAAACTCTGATCATGCTTCCTGATGGTGTAGGTGTTCTCCCTATCATCATACATAGACCTCTTATCAAATTGCCATGGCCTCCCCAAGAGCACATGACAGAAATCCATTGGATAAATTTCACATAAGACTCTATCTGTGTACTCCCCAATATGGAAATCAGCATATATGCTTGCTCATTCACCACTAAATTTTGACTATCATTCACCCAATAAACTCTATAGGTTGCTACATGAGGTAAATTTTCCAAACTTAACTTATTTACCATCTCCCTAGACACCTTATTATCTTGAGAACCAGAATCAATCATAACTTGGAACACTTTGCCTTTGCATTTGCATGAATTTCTAAAGAGACTCCTTCTTTGACTCAAGTCTTCCTCCTTAGATTCTTGCAACAAAGTCTTTCTTACAATAAGTGCTTTTCCCTCTTCTGGATCAACATTTTTTCTTGAACTTTCACATTCTTCTTCTTGGACTAGTTGTGTTCTTCTCTCACTCCTTATATAACCACTTGATACTGAACCTTGACCTTGAGGACACTTGAAAAATGGGTGTCCAAATTCTTGACAATTGTAGCATCTCCTTGAAAAGGTGTTTGCATTTCTTCCCCCACCAAATCTGCCTCTTGAACCTCTCCATCCACCTGTGAAATCAGATTTCTCTTGATCCTTCTTGGCATCTCCTTGACTCTCATTGTTTGTCTTTGAATTAGGTAAGGATTGTCTACCTCTAGAAGTGTTTCCTCTACCTCTTGTTGCCTTCTCTTGTCTCATCTTTAGTTTTTCTTTTGCCCTCATTGCCATTTGAAAGCATTGTTCAACTAATTTTGGTGCCATCAAACTAATCTCATCCTGAATGTTATATCTTAGACCATTCAAGTACCTAGAAACCATTTCTTCCTCATCTTCTTCATTTTTAGTTCTTATGCTTAGCCTATAGAATTCTTCAGTATATGCTTGCACATCTAATTCCTTTTGTCTAATATTTTGTAACTTCTTAAGCAATTGAACATTATAATCACAAGGAAGGAACTTACCTTTGATTTTTGTTTTCATCTTCTCCCAAGAAGTGATCTTTCTTGTTGCTTGATTTTGTCTTTCTCTTGCACAAAATTCCACCATACCAAAGCACGTCCTTTCAGTTTTGTTTTTGCCCTCTTCACCTTATTCCCTTCATCAACCTCTTCACTATCAAAATAGTTCTCCATGGCTCCAATCCAATCCAGGAGCTCTTCACTTTCAATTTTGCCTCCATACATAGGCACATCCATCCTTCTTCATAGCCTTCAAAATATTCATTGTTCTCACATCTTCTAGATCCATCTCCTCTTCTTCACTAGAGGTCTCTTCCTCTTTAGACTCACTTTATTCCAAAAGGACCCTACCTTTAGCTTTTATCCAAGCAATCTTATGCTTCAGGGCTTCTATTTATTTTTCATGATTGTCAATATTCCTTGCAACAACATTCTCCTTAGGAGGCTTTTTGATTCCTCCAATTACCTTCTTCTTCTTACACACAAACTTCAACCTTCTTTCACAAAAGACCTAATCCATTGCTCTGATACCACTTTGATGTAGATGTAGGTGAAAGATTCTATCAAGATTTCAGTACTATGACCATCAAACAAATTTTAGGCCCAAAAAACTTTAACTCTTCATTCATCAGCATTCACTCAAGTCTGCCCTTGTAGCCCTCAAGACTCGGTCTATGCAACTTTTCTCTCTCTCACTATAAAAGACTTTCCAATTAAATGGATGATCAAGATACCCTTTAAGGGCCTACATAACATACATCAAAATCAAGAGTGACTACCTTGGACCACATTTGACTTTCACTAAGCCTACATAGTAAAGGGTTTTCTAATTAGCCGAAATTTGTAAAGGAGGTACCTTTTAAAGATGAGACTTTCACTCAAACACAAAAAAAATTCAATGATCATGATACCAAACCACCAATTTCATGATTATCTTGCCCACATAGCCATTACCCTGCTGCCCCAAGAAACCCTCCTAAACACAAGCAAAAACAAAGGTTTTCAAGGATTTCACAACTCTAAGCCTCTCCTAGTCCTTCCAAGGATCCAAACACCTTTTATTGCCCCTACACAAACATACTAAACACTCACAATGCTAATACTTTCATTAATTCACTAAAACACCACCAAGGTTCCACATTCTCACAATGCAATATCATTGTTGCAACTTGGCCATTACTCCGCCGACCAGTTCATTCTCTTCCAAACCCCTAAACACATTTGGAACTTACCTTAACATGATACACACCATTCTACCAAGTTACAAATCCATTACAATGGGTGGACTGGTGAACAACATTACATTATAGCCTCCAAACCCTTACACAGTCAGAATATGATAGTCACTCAGTTTTATTGATTTGTCACACAAATCAATGATTTAAATCTTCAAACCAACTTTAAATGAGAGAAAATACATGTATTAAATTGCATCAGTAACCTAAAGCCATGACAGACCTGTATGAGTCTGTACCAAGGAAAAGAAGTTCAGAAAAACAAAGTAAATATAAAGATCAACGTTGAAAAGGATGCTTTCTTCTTCCAAATCTTATCAGTAACATCTACCACAAGCAATTACATCATATTATAATTTTTCCTACTTCAAACTACTTCAAAAAATTACCAACTTCCCCTTAACCACATTTTATACTCTAATGACTCTTAAATTGCAATTTGACAACCTTTGCCCTTAATCACCCTTTACAACTTTGTTTTGCAATTCTTGCCTATTCTCGACTCCTACTGACTTATCAACTCTATACCATACTCTATCCACCTAGGCCTTATTGTCAACATTGACATTGCTTGAAAACTTATTACATTGCATCATATTTTAGCATATTTTGCAACTTCCTCATTGCATATTGATTAAAATACATAGATCAAATCATCCTATTGAACCTTCAAGGGTCATTTTACTTACACCCCAAGGTATAGGTGCCCCTGCACCAATTAATCACCTATAAAATGGGTGTGCTACTTGTGGCACCTTTACCTGTCTGAACTATCTCATGACACAATCATAGTAGACTGGTCTCAGTATGTACTTGTGTCTCCCTAGTAGAAACCTATCCCTTTGCATCCCCATCAGGTGGTGGGTCTCATCTGGCCACTATGATATCAGCTTGTTAGGTCTCCATAAGATCTCCTTCTGATCTAGGCAGTCAAACTAGACTCTCTAAAATAGCAAGTCTACATAATTCCATGCTCCTCTTAGTGGATAACTAAAAGAGTGTGCGTATCCCAAGGTGTACATAGAAGGAAATATTGTTGGTCTTTTGCATGTGATATGCTCTAGGAACCAAACCTATAGTAGTGTATAATTCCCCATGCTATCCACCTCATGGTAAGTGAACCATCCTAAATCATAGTACATATATGTGCTAGTATGCTATGACCTTATGCATAGACAATTGTATGATGCTCCATCTCCTATATCATGTGCACTAGTCCTCCATCTAGGTGTGCTCCCCAACCATCTAAGACTAGTACTAATGCTATGATAAAAAAATATATTTTTCCTTAGAAGTGGCGATCATGCAGAGAGTAGCCATTGTATCTCAATACGTGGCCCCACAATCTCCTCCCAAATCAATCCTCCAAGACATTATTAGATATCTTCTCATATCTCCCCGTATGAATGATCCTCTAAAAATTTGATAGTCTTTCCTCAAATAGGAACTCGAAGAATGTGATGAACATCCTCCAAAGTGATAGTCATCTCACCAGTAAGTAGACAAAATTTGTAGGCATCCACATCTCAATTCTTTGTTAATTCCATCAACATGGCATCATGGTATCTCATGGGGGGCATGAGATACACCCAATATATCCTTGTAGACCGTAGTCTATCCCTCTCCTCCTCTGACAGTGGTATGACTAGGTCTCATATGTGATAGAAGAGTCTTTTGCCGATACGTTGTTGGGATCAAGGAGGAATCTAATGCAAAATAGTAAAATATCACCTATAAGAATTCTAAAATCTTAAATCTATACATTGATATTTAAAAAGTGTGCTAAAGTTGCTCTAGGACACTTTTCTAAGGGTCCTAGACATTTTATTATTTTTTTGGGACACTTTGCAGAAAAGTGGGACACTTTGTAGAAAAGTGAGACACTTTGCAAAAAAAAGGGACGCTTTGTGACTTTTTCTTATAGGGTCCTAAATCCATCTAAAAATGTGTTAAAGATAAAATAAATCTGCAAAAACGAAGCTTAGGTATAGAGAAGAATCCATTCATTGGATGCTACAAATCATCCTGCACCACCTCCTTGTGTAGGCTATCAAGTCTCAAAGGCAAGTAAGGTCATACACTCGCCATTATCAATCACTCTCCACTGGAATCAAACTACAAGAAGGTAAAAGAAAAATGATTACTACGTCACTTTTTATTCATATGTTTTCAAATTAGGTCATAATTTGCATGTTAAGGTAAAAAAGTGATTTTTCATTCAACTTATCATATTGGGGGCTACAGAACTCCATTTTCAATGTCGTTCATTGTGTTGGATCCATAATTTCACTCTTGTTCTCATCAAATATCTATCACTATGTTGTATGGTACTTGGAAATACATGATCAATATGACTTATGCAATTTGATGCGGTTAGACTATTACCTTGATTCCACCTCCATAAATAAAGCAAGTGAAATTAAGGGGGTCATACATCTACCCTCAAATTTGATTTCATGAAGAAGCTAGATAATAATATTGTTTAATGACTAAAAAATTGGTTTTGCAAGATGCGGTTCCTAACATTGTGGTTTTGTGGATAGCTACAATGGAGGCTTCATTCTCCCATGTTTGTGAATGGATCCATATGAGTATCCTTTTATGAGATAAAGTGTATTGTTCAAATTCCTTTAGCTTGCATATGCATTTAGTGTCATATGGGCACTAAAGTGGGGGTTAAATGTAGTGTAGAAAATTATACTCCCTTCTTGGAGATAGTATAATTTCACACTTACTTTGGACCTATTTTAATACCTTAAGATTCATACACATTAAATTATCATTAATAGGCCCCTAAGACCCTTTATTTTAGATCCCAAGGCTTATTCCAATTGAAATGTTGACAAAATCAACAAATACATTTAATTCTCTAGCACCCTGACATTTTCTCACCCCGAAAAGCTAGGGTGGGACTCATACGTCCACCTTAGGCATATGAGTCTCCCTAGGTGGGAACTATATTCCACCTTGGGCGTATGAGTCTTGTGTGGCCCCTTTTTAGGGTTTGAGTGGGAAATTAAGGTTTCTAACTAGATTTTTGGGCTAAATTAAAAATTTAGGATTGTTAGAGTACAAAGTCACTGAGAGGGGGGTGAATCAGTGGTCTAATGAGAAATAAAATTTCAAAACTTTAAATCACTTGTATTATGCAAAGATTCCCATTGAACACACTTCAAACATTATAGGTATTAAATCTTGAAGGAGTCACAATGATATGCAAATCATAACACAACACTCAAGAACAAAGATGACCAATAAAACATAATATGATAAACTACCAAGAGGATACATAACACAAGTTTTATGAGTGGAAAACCCTAAAGGGTTAGAAACCACTCTGAACATAAGTTTCATTAAGCCTCACTGGATACACAATATCCCTCACTAGCTACAACATGCTTCAATGGCTACAACCTACCTTACTGGATACAACATGCCTCAATGGCTACAACATGCCTCACTAGCGAACATCATGCCTCATTGACAAACTTCAAAAGAAAATGAATGAAAAACTAGAGGATTACTTTGTTTCAATATATAGCATTGCCCTATCTTTGTACCACAAAAAAATCCATCTCCCTGAACTTCATGCATACATCAGCACTAATCCATGAATCAAAAATTATAGTTCTGAAAACTACCTTCACTCCACACAACAACACACCTTGAATACAATGATGAAATGACACTATGTATCTATGTTATTCAAACCTCCTTCCCTATGTATAAAATTTGCAATAAAAAAGTGTCATATATTTCAACATATTCTCACATAACTCAAACCATTATAATTCATTCAAACCACTGGCAATCATTAGTGTTCATGTTCTGATCATACTTATTTGAGAAAAGAAGACAAACTCCATGAATACATTCATAGAGCACTGTTATACACTTTCATTCCCATCTTCCTAATAATGCATGCTATTGACATAAAAATGATATCATTGACATCAATCCAATCTCATCAAATCATACCACGGTTGAAAACCTACTCAAATACACTGCCCGAGATTCTCAATCCATCATTGTGCGCAAATAGTTAGAAAATTAATTTTTTTCCTGAAAAACCTCGATGACTTCCATCAACCTGTCAAAAAGAAAACTTATAAATGAATTTTTAGAATTTAAATAGACTTTAAATATAGTCCATTGATCCATATTTTTGCACCTTCATGTTGACCGTGATTCTATTCACCCACACAGGGAACTAAAAAACACCTATCAAACATCTATCAATGTAAAGTCTTGTTAAATATTTGTTGGTGGGTTTAAATAAGAACCCTTGATTTATGTCTCTCGTCAGATTATCCTTTAAAATATAGCCATTAAAGATATAAAACAATATAATATGAGCCTTTTACTTGCTAGACTGGTAATCTCTAAGTATAAGGGCTAGTAGACAATGCAACTATAACCCTTAATTAGAAACTTAAGTGACTATTAACTTACTGAGAAAGTCACCTTTAAATCAAAACAAAAAGAACCTTGTCATTTACTTTGCAAAGTATATCTCCATTTAGGGTTTTAAAACAAAAATGTTAACCAACAAATAAACCCAAAACCATTTCAAAACCTCAATGAATTGAACACCTGTGATTAATCATAGACCACTGCCAATAACCATGAATTTTAGATGTAGAGTACACTATCTTTTACATTGATAGAGAAGATAAGGATAGGAAGACCTTAATACAAAACCTCTGCTCTCATCAAACATGAATCTATGTAAACATTTTCAATTGTATACCCATGACAAATACCTTGCATCAACTTGGATATCAATGAAAAAGAAAAAAGAATTTGCATGTCATGATGCATTAGCACTGCCTTAAACCATTTGGTCACCTTTGTAAAATGAAGGAGCACTTTGAGCAACATATTCTTGCATATATAACAAACCAACATTATAAATCAATTTTGGAACTCAAGGACAAAGCTACTATAAAGCACCTTTGACATCAATGACAAGCCATGCTAAGAAACTCCCCCTTTGGCATTGATGTCAACTTAACCAAACTTGCACATAAACACTCCCCCTTTGACATTAAATGAAAAAGGACAACTTACTCCCCCTGTCAATAAGAGATCCATTTAAGGCACCTTGACTATATATTATCATATCAACACACTTGGACCAAAAAGTATTTATTCATGGACATCAAGACTATAAAAAAATGTTAGTTCAATGTGATCAATATTTTCAAGACATCCTACAAGAATAATTTCTCAAGGAAACTGAATGTAGAGCACTGTTATGAAAGTCATCATAGCACTGTCAATGCAAAAGAGCTACTTAATATCACCATACCTTTATAATATAATAATTCTTCAAAAAACTATGCTTGAACATATAACAATCATCACCATCAAAATGGTACTGTCATAGATCACTAAATGAAACTAACCCATAGACAACCAACAAATTGAGAGTTGAATCCTGACTGATGTATCAATATAATCAAGAATATCACTATATTGTGCAAGTGGTGAATCCTAGCAAGGAGAACATAGGGAGTGTAGATTATTTTCATTGAGAGTCTATTATCTACTATCAAGAATGATATACCACTGTCACAAGAGTTGTAAGCTACTTTCATCATCCAAAAAACCATTATCACTACCATGTATCATGAGGATAAAAATAGTTTCAATGCATATCACAAGCAATATGAAAGAGTATTTGGACCACTGTGCAAGAATCACTTGATGAAGGTCTATAACTCTCATATTATTGACAATACACAAGAAACCTCTACAAGATAAAAGAAAATGTTTTCATATAACACTTGAAACACTTGCAACAAGAGTCTCATAAAGCAAGTGAGCACGAACATGATGATTACTGAAACCATACCCCTTTGCAACAAGATCACTTATCAATTTTTCATGACCTTTGTTAGCATGTGTCAAAATTGGTAGATAGTCACTTGATAATTTGTATACCCACTGTCAATATAGTACTATTTTTATCATATCCCCACACACGGGAAAACTTTGACTAAATTTTGTAAGTTACAGTGTATGTAGGTAGTCAATGAAAAAAAATGTAAGCTTTGACTAAGATGATAGGAAGATCATTGTATTTTTCAAGAGTAAACAATGAATAAGTTATGGCATAAGAGGAAATCAATGTCAAATGGTCACTGAAAAGAAACACTTCATAGAGGAATTGTCCATCACTTCAATGACCACCCACTGTAAACTATTTCACTACACACCAAGCTAATGACAAGAAGTCTGAATGGTCAGAGCCAAAAACATCACTATCCAAATATTAGATAATTGTCTAAATATAGTATTATTATGTCACTATAATTAAGATCTACCACTAGATACTATAATTATCTCCACTATGCATGAATATTAGAGAAAGTAGATATGGAAACTAATAACAATAACATAAAGAAATACATATGAATATGACTTTCTAAGCACTAAATCATTTAATTTTGTTCAATCTATTACATTGTTCAATATCTTTCCATCAACACCATTTTGACCAAGCAACTTTGTGATAGCCATCAAAGAACATCATACCACCATAAACCACCATAAAAAACATCACCAAAACACCATTACTAAAGCAACACTTCAATCATAGTGAAACAATTCTATGAAGAAACTCTTTGAGATCAAAGACAATCACCAAGAATTATAAATATTTATCTTTTAAGATCAATGACAAACCAAGTATCTTTGATATGACTGACAAAAGCATCTTAAAAACCAACAAGCATCAATAAAATCAACTAATCCATAAAACTGTATTGTAATCATTGTCCTTAACATCTGCAAACCAAATATAACTAAACATGGCACTTGCAAACTTAATTGACAATAGATATCATAATATGTCTTCATGATGGGCTAACAACCTAGATTTTCTTCTTGATGAAACCTCTTTGTTGTTGTCTATGGGGATTGAATGATATATCACCAATAATCTCCCCTAACCATATGTTTCTCTTCATGCACTCATGGATGTCACTTGTGTAGTATGCACAAGCTTAGGTTCTTCCTTCACTTTCTCTTGCTTTCTTCTCCAAACTTTCATAGTGTTAGTTTTCTTGTGATGGTCAAATGGTTCCACTGAATTATTCTTACAATACTATGCTTTATGTCCAAACTTACTGCATCTATAGCATATGACCTTATAACCAACATGAGGAGTAGAAGAATTATAGTCTCTTAAAAATCCATAGGCACTTCTTCCTTGTGTCCTACAATCTCTTTAATTGTAACTAACTTTGTTGCATGCACTAATGTAATCCTTCTTTAACAACCTACAAGAAATTTTATTCTTGTTCCATTCAAAATTATTTCTTGTGTGATTTCTACACTCCCTAGCCATATGACCAAAATTATAAGAATAACAATAACCATGAAAACAAGAAGTGAACCTAACTTTTTTGTTGATTACCTTCTCCTTAGTCCTTGCTTGGGATTATGAACTCTTTTGTATCTTTCTTCACTTTCGTTATGATCTACAAACCATTTGGGAGTAGTGCTTGATTCTCCTTGTTTATATATTGCCTCTTTTGATGAGTTTGAATATATTGGTGCTTTTCCAACATTCGTCTTGGACATTGTGGCATCTTTATAACTATTTTTTGCTTCATATCCTAACCCAAACTTGTTTGATAGTGACCTTTGACTTAGAATCATTTTCTCAAACAACTCAGTACTCCGCTCATTTTGAAGACTCCTCTTTAACTCATGATTTTACTTCTCTAGTTGTTTTCCTAGAGACAACACTTTAGCCTCTAGCCTTTGAAAATCTTCCATTTTGGTTTGCAAGTTTATGCTAGTGACTTCTTCAACTCTTCTAGACTCTACCGGTTGCAACCTTAGATCCTTGATAAGTTGATTATATTCTTCACACTTCACTTTTAGTTTTTCTGCTTCTTCAAGGGTTGAAAGTGTTTTTTTCCTTGGACTCCTTTTCTTCTTGAAGTTGCAACTCTAAACTCTGATTCTTTTTCTTGAATTTCTTGATCTCATCTAGGGCGTAAATAATTTAACCTTCAAGATCAATTTCACATTCATCTTCATCATGCTCTTGTTCATATTCACTCACAAAGTAGTTTTCTTCATTTTCAACATCCTCAGCCACAAAATCATCTTCTAACCTTTCATCTTCTTCAATTTTTAAGAAATTTATTATAACTTCTTCTCAATCATCCTTTGTATTTGGTTTAGGTGGTGCTTGTTTAGCATTCTACTAGATGTTTCTTTTTCCTTTGTTTCATTTACTTTTTTCCATAATAAGTACTCCACTACCAGGATCACCTAAGTTTATTAAACTTGTGCAAGGAACATAACTCTCTGATACCACTTATTGGAGTACATGACCATTGAGAGGGGGGTGAATTAGTGGTCTACTAAAAAAACAAATTTCAAAAATTAACTCACTTGTATTACGCAAAGAGGCCCATTAAACATACTTCAAACATTGTAGTTGTTGGTGTAAATAATGTCTTGTGCCTAGTAAATTCATTACTAGGGGACTTATTTACACATGTTAAGTTTACTTCGGTCATAGGAAGGAATCTTTCTAGAAGATGTTAGTTGTCATTAGTTGTTATCTTATCTTTTGACAACTACTACATGTGAACCTAGGTAAGTGTGATAAGTTGTCTCATGTCATATGATTAAGACACTTGTCATAATCCTATGAAATCTTGTATCTCACCTTGGCTATATAACCAAGGGGTATCTCATTGTAAACAATCACAATACATCATATCATTGAATCATATTGATCAGAATATAGTTTATTCTTGTCACATTATATTCTCTCTCTTTTTGTGTTTTCCATTTGGTCTCAAGATCTTGGCAGCCATAGCCAATTCTAACATGGTATTAGAGTGGTAGGGTGCAATTGGATAGTCTTTTTCTAAAGAGAGATACCATATTTGGGGAGGTTCCATTATTTCTCTTTATTGCAGGTTCAAATCGGAGCTTGCTGGTGCAAATCTAAGCTCACAATTGCATCCGAAAGGTTTGGGAAAGTTGACTTTTTCTTTTATTTCGTCAGGACATATGAGGCCAAATCTATGAGGGTTTGAAGCTAAAGTGTGGTTGCCAAATGCATAAGGTAGCTGCATTTTTGGAGCATTTTTGGTCAAATCCAATCCTTCCATCGCATCTAGAAGGGCCAAAATCCCTAAGATCAACTGTCAATTTTTCCATTTTTGCGCAATTGACTTGTGATGCACAAAAAAAAAATTATAGGGAGTTGTACAACCCCCCAAGTCATCATAATTGCAAGTTGTATGAATATTTTATTTAAAAATTCTGAAAATACTTTATATTCGTTGGTATTTTTTATTTTAGAATTTTTTTTGCAAAATTTTCTAAAAAATATATGGCTGATTAGATTATATTTTTGCAAATTTTTTTTTTTTTTTTAAATTGCAATCCATGGACTATAGTTCATAGAGATGACGGTAAGTGTACCGCTCTATATGTTGTACCATGTTCCCCCTACCGAGTACCACATGGTGGGCAGGAATTCACCTGAGCGAACCTGCCACCAACTGACCGCTATTCACAAAAACCAACAGCCATCCAAAAACTAATGGTGGTCGGGTTAGTAACCGAAAGAAACCAAAGAAAATTTGGCACTCTAACAAAAAATTATGGCAGATAGATTCCATCCAAGATTTCGTTGAACGGAATATTCAAAATGCAAATTCTGAGCCATTTTGAAGAATATTTCAATGAAGGTCGAGTAGCTCTATGATGGTCAGATGGATGTCAAAATTAAGCTCACATAGTGCGTGACGACCATTTGACTATCAAAATTATGCTCAATATTGGATGACATCAGCACCACTTCATCATTTTCCAAAAAAAATTTGCCCCCCTCTCCAATTGAATTTTCATTTTTATAGCTCAACTTCAGAGGGCCATATCTCAATCATACGAGCTCCTTTTTTCAAGTATTTTTTTTTATTTGGCCTAATTTTTTGTGCTCTTCATAGTGGTACAATCAGTTTTTTGTTTTGGTACATGGTTTTTCCATAGTTTGTAGATTCTCACAAGTGTTGTTGCTTCATCCTCATTTTGGGAACTTCGGGAGCTCATATCCTTCTCCTACAATAACATTTTTGGGGTGTAGGTTTTTTTGAAAGTGCATAATTTTTCATGTAATTTTCAGTGGTATGATCAAATTGATCTCATTTTGTACCAAAAATTGTACTTGATTTTATGGCCTATTTTGGCATCTGTGAGCACTAAGATCAAGTCTAGCTTGTTGTTTTTGGCATCTAGAATCTAGGTTTAGATATTTCTTGGGGGTTTCTTGATTAAGTGATTTGGGGGGGTCTCTTGGTGCATTGCTTTGATTTGTTGCTTGTGCTCTCTCATTTTCATGGATCATTCTAAGGTTCCTTTGCTCACATCATATAATTATTCAACATGGCATCAAAATGCATTAATTATTCTAATTGTTGAAGGTCACTCTCTATATGTTGAAAATAAGGTACCTGAACCTATAGATGCAGAAAAAAAAATTATGATTGAACATACCAAAACTCTTGGGTGTCTTCGTAGACTAGTTTCTCAAGATTTGTTGTTTCAAATTGAATCATGTAAAAATTCTTATGAAGCTTGGGACAAATTAAAAATATTGTATGGTATTATAGATGAAGTAAGAGGCTATCAAATTGATAATGAACTGATGAGCCTTGATCCTAATAATTTTGACAACATCCCAACTACATCACTAAGGTTAATGATCTAAGAGAGCAATGTGAAGCATGTGGAATTGATAACAAGGACATTCAGTTGATCTATAATACAATGAACAAAATTGGTCCCGATTATGCTTATTTTATTTCTATATTTCATACTCATAGATTGACTATGGGGTCTGCATATACTACTTCTTCATTTGCATCATTTTCTGAGATGTTGATACATGAGAAACAAAAGCTTATCTCAATGGGTCTCATCAAGATTTCTAAATCTCAAGCATTGTTGGTTAGTCAGGTAAAAGAATTAGAATCAGATAAGAAATAGAAGAAAGCAGAGAATGATCCACATTTAGATCAAGCAAAGAAAAAATCCTCTTCCAAAGGGGAATCATCTAAGAAGGAGAGGCCTTTTTGTGCATATAACAAGAAGGATGGACATGAATAACACTGTTGTTATAAGGATATTGATGAGTTGAAAAATATTCTCAAAATGAATCACATTGATTTTCCTTCTAGAATGTCTAAATCACCTCCTTCAAAATAGTCTAAAAAGGATAAAGATCAAGCATCTACATTAGGAAATAAAGGTCAAGCTCTTTGTGCCTTTTTAGGTCTAGGATCAGGGAGATGGCTTCTACATTCAGGAGCTTCTCATCATATGACATCTTCACAATCTATCTTATCTTCATTTCAACCTTGTATTATGTCTCTTATCTTGATGGGAAACAATACATACATGAGTGTAATTGGGAAGGGAGCTATTAGTTTTTGGGACAACACTTTCTAGGGTGTTTTGTGTGTTCCTCATTTGATGAATAATCTTCTTTCCATATATCAAATTACACATGATGGAGATGGGAGGACTGTGGAGTTCACACCTGATTCAATCATCATTCGAGACTTGGAGAGTAGAGAGATCATTACTACTGGAATGGTTGATCATTCATCTTGATTATATACCCTTGTAGATTTTTCTTTTGATGGTGACATTGTTCCTTCAACTGTTGATCATATGAACCATGATTCAGAGGAGACATTTGGATACTTGAGCCTAGGAGTTCTCACATCATATCCAGTTCTTGAGTCATGCATTTCATCTCCTCCACCTATTGTTGCAATTGATCATGCTTGTGATTCCACAGTTCGGGTTCCTTTTGATTCAGTGCAACGAGACATACATAGTCTTACAGATATCACTACTTTGGATGACTTCTTGATAGGTATTTCAGACTTGTTTGTCGAGTCTCATATTATAGATTTGGAGGACATCTTTGATGACATTCATATTCTCTTTGATGAAGATGATCCTTCTTCAATTGTTGTGAGGGAACACCCTAACCCTCTTGTTCATTCTCTACATGATCATTCTTCATAGATTTGTGTGAGCGTGGATTCTTTTGGACAACATTTGGAGGAGGCTTCTTTTTCTTTAGAGGGGATATCACTATGGTTGGATCATGTTCTACATTCATCTCTACTAGATGTTAGATTGTCCTTTTCAGCAGTGTGACCTAGAACACCTGTCTGGAGTGTGTCAGCTTTCAGAGGAACGTTGTTTAGCAAGATTGGATCATCTTCAACATTCAATTTTGATCTTCTACCATCATTGCAAGAAACTCAACATTTAGGGGGGATGCCTTTTCTCTCTTCTACTTCTCTTATGGGGGGGTCTTTTTCCTCACATGGGGTTTTGGCCTTCTCATGCATCATTAAGAGTATTTCACTATTTTGTATTTCATCTCTCTTTTGGGGAGGATTTTTGTCCCACTGGGTTTTCTCCTTTTCTCCATTTATGAGAGATTTCATTTCATATGTACATGGGTATCTAACAAGGCCTAGTAGTTGAGACCCATCTTTGTGTCATTTGCATAATAATCTTCTACTCCAAGTAAGTTGCACTTAAGGGGGGGTGTTGGTGTAAATAATGTCTTTTTCCTAGTTAATTCATTACTAGGGGACTTATTTACACATGTTAAGTTTACTTAGGTCATAGGAAGGAATATTTCTAGAAATGTTAGTTGTCATTAGTTGTTATCTTATCTTTTGGCAACTACTACATGTGAACCTAGGTAAGTGTGATAAGTTTTCTCATGTCATATGATCAAGACAATTGTCATAATCTTATGATATCTTGTATCTCAACTTGGCTATATAACCAAGGGGTATCTCTCATTGTAAACAATCACAATACATCATATCATTGAATCATATTGATGAGAATACAGTTTATTCTTGTCACATTATATTCTATCTTTTTTTGTGCTTTCCATTTGGTCTCAAGATCTTCACATCTATAGCCAATTCTAATAGTAGTTACTGAATTTTGAAAAAATCACAATGATATGCAAATCAAAACATAATACTTGAAAAAATATGAGCAATCAAGCACAATATGATAAACTGCCAAGAGGAGACATAACACAAGTTTTATGAGTGGAAAACCCTAAAGGGTAAAAAACCACTCTGAACATAAGTTTCATTAAGCCTTACTAACTACACAATATGCCTCATTGGCTGTAACATGCTTCACTAGATACAACTTGCCACACTAGCTACAACATGCCTCCTAAAGGGTAAAAAACCACTCTAAACATAAGTTTCATTAAGCCTTACTAACTACACAATATGCCTCATTGGTTGTAACATGCTTCACTAGATACAACTTGCCACACTAGCTACAACATGCCTCACTGGCTACAACAATCCTCACTAGCAAACATCATGCCTCACTGGAAAACTTCAAAAGAAAATGAATGAAAAACCAAAGGGTTACTTTGTTTCAATACAAACCATAGCTCTATCTTTCAACCACCAAAAAATCCATCTCCCTTATTCACACATACATCAACACTAATCCATCAATCAAAAATTATAGTTCTAGAAACTACCTCCACTCCACATAACACACCCTGAATACAATGATGCAGTGACACTATATAACTCTTTTATTCAAACCTCCTTCACTATGTATAACTTTTGCAATAAAAAAGTGACATATCCTTCAACATATTCTCATAGAACTTAGACCATTATAATTCATTCAAACCACTGGTAGTCATTAGTGTTCATGTTTTGACCATACTTATCTGAGAAAAGAAGACAAACTCTATGAATACAGTCGTAGAGCATTTTTAGACACGATCATTCCAATCTTCCTCATAATGCATTCTATCAACATAAAAATGATATCATTGACATCAATCCAATCTCATCAAATCAAACGGTGATTGAAAACCTACTCAAATACATTGCCCGAGATTCTCAATCCATCATTGTGTGCAGACAATTAGAAATTTATTTTTAACTAAAAACCTCGATGACTTCCATTAACTTGTGAAAAAAAAAACTTTTAAATGAACCATTAGAATTTAAACATAATTTAAATTTAAACCATTGATCCATAGTTTGGCACCTTCATGTTGACCATTGATTTTGTTCACCCATGCAGAGAACTAAAAAACACTTGTCAATGTAAAGCCTTGTGAAATATTCATTGGTAGGTTTAAATAAGACCCCTTGATTTCTATCTCCTGCTATATTATCTTTTAAAAGATAGCCATTGAAGATATAAAAGGAATATAATATGAACCTTTTACCTACTAGACCAATAAGCCCTAAGTATAGGGGCTAGTAGACAATGCAACTATAACCCTTAATTAGAAACATAAGTGACTTTTAACTTGTAGAATCAATTCACCTTTGAATTAAAACAAAAATGACCTTGTCATTTACTTTTCACAATAAACCTCCATTTAGGGTTTTAAAAAAAAAATGTTAACCAATGAATAAACCCAAAACAATTTCAAAACCTCAATGAATTGAACACCTATGATTGAGCTTAGACCACTGCCAATCACCTTGAGTTTCAGATACAGAGCATACTCTCTTTGATATTGACAGAGAAGATAAGGATAGGAAGACCTTAACACAAAACCTCTTCTCTCATCAAAAATTGCTTTATGTAAACCTTTTCAATTGTATACCCATGACAAATACCTTGCATCAACTTGGAGATCAATGACAAATAATAAAGACTTTGCATGTGATGATGCATCAACACTACCTTAAATGGTCATCTGGACACCTCTGTAAAATGAAGGAGCACCTTGAACAACATATTATTGCATATTTAACAAACCAACACTATAAATAAACTTTGGCACTCAAGGACAAAGATACTATAAATCACCTTTGACATCAATGATAAACCATGCCAACAGGGATCTAATAAAGGGTAAATTATATGAGATGCCTATAAAACTAAGGTTTCAAATCATTATTTCACCTTGTAATTCAAGAGCTAAGCAAGCATAGAATTTTCAAGAAAGAGTCTTCAATAGAGATTTTCAAGTATTCAAGAGTGAGGAGAAAATAAAGTTGAAGTCTTGGAGTAGCATTATAGAATTATTGTAGGTCTTCAAGCTCAGTTTCAATTCAAGATGTAGCATTGTCAAGGATTGATTATGGTTGCTTATGGAGAATCATGATGGATTCTAGGTTGGGGAGATGCAATGATCCATTGAACCAAGCCTTATGACTTGTTTCCTAAGTGATTCCATCCTCCATTATCATTCTAATTTCTACCTAAAGGAAGGTACATTCATTGTTGTGGCTTATTAGGGTGATTATAGATCTCCCAAAGTTAGTCATCATCTTCATGTTTCATTCATGCATCCTATTCTAGCACATTAGAATGGGGTTTCATTGCACTTTAGATCTCTTAATCTTAGATGCACTTAAGATTAAGACTTACAAACACATTTAATTTCAAGATCTATTCTTTATATCAAGGTTAAATTAATGAACTAGGGGTTTGACCGAGGCAAACCCCCCATAAGAAAATCAACACAATATGTTGTTTTGCAAGTTTTATCATGTTCAGATCTGGACGCAAAGTTATGAAAGCATAGGAAGGAATTACAAAGATAAAAGAATAAATTCAGATCTTGAATTTTTGAAAAATAATAAAGGGACTAAATCGCCACTTGGGGTTTATGAGTTCTGGTATAACAACTTTTCTAGATTTTAGAGGATTTAGGCTTGTCACTATGAAATTCCAATTTCTGCCCAAAAACCCTAAACTGGGACTAAATCACCAAGTTTGGCGTATGTCTCAATCAAGATTAAAAGTAAAATTTTTGGAATTGTGGACCTTGTTTCAAGTGTTTTTAGCTTTCCAAGTGCCCCTGTGTTCATTCTCAGTTCATTATTCATATTTATAGTTTGATTTCCTAGGTCATATAGCTAGTTTTTCATTTTAAATTTCATTCTTTCCAATCCTTTGCTTAGTGGTGAACCCCCTTTTGTCTTTAATTACACCCAAGGAGACCTCATAGTAGTCCTTCCTATAGAAGTTGAGAAATCCAACTTCATAGTCCCCAAGAATCACCTGCATGCAATCACCTATTATGTGCAATAGATATCCAAAACAAAAAATATATTTTGTAAACTCTCAACCAAGAATGTGCAAGAAAAACCAGAATATTGATTATTGAATAAATATTATAATTATAATGTGATCAATCCTGATGAAGGAGATCAGAAAACCTAAAAAGGAAAACCCTAGTTTGCACACTTAATAATTAATAATTAATTATTAATGTGCCTAAGTTTAGCTTAAGTAACCTAAATGAATAAGTGACTTAATTAATTAACCAATATGATTAAATTAATTAAGTGAGATTCCTTATTACCCTAACACCCCCCTTAAGATGAACTTAGGGAGTAGCTAAAACACTAGGAAAAAGATGCATGAAAGAAAATATGGGTCTCGACAACAAAGGCTTGATCAGGTATCCAAGTACAAATGCAATGCAAACTAAACTAAACGGGGTAAAGGAGAAAACTCAGTGGGAACAAAAATTCTCCCCAAAATAGAATACAAAGAGAAACTAAGTGATGAAAGATGGAGGACTCCATTAGACCCCCCAAGGACACCATCCATCACAGAGATACATGAAAGAAACCCCCCAGAAGAGAGGAAGAAATAGACCACATAGCCCCCCCATAATGAAGTAGCTCCAAAAAGGTTGAAGAAACCGCATCTCCTAAAAGAAGTGAGAGGGAAGAGGTCAGATGAATGCAATATTTGAAGGTGAAGCAAGTGTAACCCAAGATTTCCCCACAAAAGAAGGTGTGACCTCAACCAATGAAGAAGCCATAGTAGGTGAATACTGGAGTGAAACCTCCAAAGATGAATGCTCAACTAGGACCTCTTTTAGTGAAATGAAAGAAACCACATTTGTAGTCATAGAAGTATAAACAACTTCAATAGTAGGTGGAGAAGATGGAATGGATGGCTCAAGAACTAGATCCAAAGTGAGAACACCAATGTTCAAGAAGCCAAATTTCTCCTCTAAATGATGATTCACACTAGAAGTGTGATGAACAATTGTAGGAACAAAAGCACCATCAGTAGCCAAATCTGCAAAGGAATACAACTGATATGAGTGATCCACCACCCCAGTACCAATAACCACTCTATTGTCCAAGTCTCTGATGATAATTGAATCAGGTGTGAACTCCACAGACCTCCCATTTCCTCCATGTGTGATCTGATATATATAAAGAAGGTTGTTCATCAAATGAGGAACACACAAGACATCCTAAGAAGTGTTGTCCCCAAAACTAATAGACCCCTTCCCTATAACACTCATGTATTATTTTTTCCCATCAAAATAGGAGACATAGTGTGAGACTCAAAGGAAGTGAACATAGACTGTGAAGAAGCCATATGATGAGATTCTCCTAAATCTTGAAGCCATCTCCCTGATCCAAGACCCAAAGAAGCACAAAGAGCATGTCCCTTAATACCTGATGAAGTATGTAAACCAGATGTGCCCTTGTCATGTTGCACTAAAGAAGAAAAATGAGGGGAAGGAGATGATGCAAACATCCTAGAAGGAAAATCAATCTGATATTTCTAAAGAAGATGCTTCAGCTCATCAATGTCCTTGTAGCAACTATGTTTTGCATTTCCTTATCGCTTGCAATATGCACATGGACCCTTCTCCTTCCTAGATGATTTCCCCTTAAAAGAGGAGGATGAATCTGAGAACTCCTACTCCTCATGAGATTTGGAATCCTTTTGTTTTTGTTTCTCACCTTTTCCTGTAGAAGCCTTCTGATCTTTGGGCTCATGTGATGCAATACGTGCATCTGATGAAGAGGGCTTCAACTTGCCCATGCTATCCAACTTGGCCTGCTCTCGAGTGAGAGAAGATGCAAAATCATCAAAAGAAGGCATAGTAAATCTAGTACCAAGTGCATCCCTAGTAGCATAAAAGGTAGATGCAAAAACTGAATAATCAGGTCCAAGCTTAGAAAGAATGGACAAAATCAACTGAGATTCTTCCTTTTGGACACCACACTATGACAATTGTAATATAAGAGACTTGATTTTGGTGAAAAATTCCTAGATGCTATAAAAATCCCTAGGATTTAAGCCAATAAGCTCATTCTCTAATTGAAACCCTCTCATAGTATCTTTCTTCCCAAACAAAGACTACAAAGTAGTCCAAATTTCATGTGGTGTAGTGCAAGAATCAATATGAAAAATAAGGTTAGATGAAAGAGACATAAATAATGTACCATAAGCTTCATCACATCTATTAAACCACTTTCTCTTTTCAGCAGCACCTGTAGGTTCAATTTATATACCCATGGTTACCTTGTACAACCCTTTGTGTTTCAAATGAATCTCCATTTGTTTTTTCCAACCAAAATAGTTGAATGGAGTAATGGGTGCAATAATATGTGTATCCAGTACATAAAATAGCAATATATACTCTCAAAGCAAAAAATAATGCGCGTTGATCTCAAAAAATAGCCTAATTACACACTTCCCAAGAAAATAACTAAAAAGGTAAAGGCTGAGATAAAATAAGAATGTCAGATACCTAATAAAAGATTTGGGAAAAATAGGTTTGAGATCTGTGTAGATCACTGAACCAGCTTTTTGACGCCTATTTTTTTTCACAAAATGGAGTTCGGACGAAAAAGTTATGCCTCCTAGAGTGAAACAAAAACTTCTGAATTTGATAGGCTAAAAAGGCATCAAAATTGAAAAATAAAAAACCAAACCACCGCCACTGTGAAGTTCATCGAACTAGCTTTCTGACGATATCTCGTTTGCAAAAAAACAACACTGTATGCTCAAGTTATAGCTGATTTCGTGAAACTGCTCCGATTCGCCCAATAAAGCCTTTTGCAGTCCTCAGGGGCTAACAAAAATAGAGCCCCTAGTCCTATGAGTGACCAGGGGGCTGAAGTAGAAGGGGTTGATCACGGCCCTCAGTCACTAATGTGACCGTCGTAGGGGGCTAGGCATCTAGCGGGGCTGGAGCTGGGGCTCCTGGTCAACAATCAGACCACAGGTTCGAGACACACTGCCCATAGGGGCTTATCCAGAAGTGACATTGCGGAGGGGGGCCACCGGTGGAGGTGGTGATCTGGTGGCTCACGGGTGGTTTAGTAGTGACGGGTTTGTTTAGAACTATGAGAGCTTTTTTTAAAAGCATTTTTATGATTTTATTTTTATTTATTTTTTATTTTTTGTAATTTTCTCACCTCAAACTGCACCCTGGGGAGGCCATATGGCTTCCTTGGCAACATTTTTTTTAGTTTTTTTTCAACAACTCCAAAATTGACAAAATGAAAGGAATTCCTAAGGTTTTTGGGCATTATGAACGCGATGGCGACATCCGTTTTGCCAAAAATGCACAAAAGAAATGCCTACCCCTAGATCCACAAAAAAAATGATTGGGTTGAAACCCTTGCACAAAAAAAAAAACGTTGTGAGAGAATATCTTCAAATCACAAATAGGCAGCCACAGGTCTAGAGCTCTGATACCATGTAGAAGTTGAGAAATCCAACTTCACAGTCCCAAAGAATCACTTGCATGCAATCACCTATCACGTGCAACAGATATCTAGAACAAAAAAGAAGATGTTCTATAAACTCTCAAGCAAGAATGTGCAAGCAAAACCAGAATATTGATTATTGAATAAATATTATAACTACAATTTGATCAATCCTTATGAAGGAGATTAGAAACCCTAAAGAAAACCTAAAAAGGCAAACCCTAGTGTGCACACTTAATAATTAATAAATAATTATTAATGTGCCTAAGTTTAGCTTAAGTAACCTAAAGGAATAAGTGACTTAATTAATTAACCAATATGATTAAATTAATTAAGTGAGATACCTTATTACTCTAACACTTCCCTCAATTGAGTCACTTGGTTGAGGGATCTCTAGGGTTTCCTTGAATGAACTAGAGCAAAATAGGGTCCCCTAAGTTGTCCATCTCCTAAAAGGTGGGCACACCCTATTTCCTTGTGTTCAACCTTTTCTTAAGCCCCTATGTTTTTAATCTCCCAACCCTTATTTTCCAAATTCATCTTTTACTTTCTTGTAAAAAATATTATTTTCAAGAACACCCCTAGAAAGAATAAAATAGCGTTTCTATAGTGATTTTTAGCAATGAAATTAACTACATCATTTGGCAACTATAATTATAGATATTTACCTTTATTATTATTATGTTCTTCAATAATTTTATGGGTTATACATGTTAAACATTCTTCTTCACTACCAACATCTTGTTTGGTTGGTTTATTCTCAGCTTCATCCCTTTTTTTCCATGGGTAATCTTTAGAATGCCCTCTAATTATTTGGCATTACCATAGTTTCCTTCTTCAATAACTTTGCATTCATTTTTTTTCCTTCGAGTATTACTTTCCTATTCACGTCTTTGAAACACATTAGGTTACAAAAAAAATAGTAGTTGTGGTTAAATAATTATCTCCTTTTTAGTTTCCTTATTCTTTGATTCTAAAATGTTATTTTATCCAATTGATTTTTCTCAACTTTTATGGTTTTCCATTACAATTTAAAATAATAAAATTAAAAGGACCTCATATATAATTGTAAAGGAAAATATGTATTCATTTTTCTTATTTAAAATATGTCACTGTCTTCTAATTTTTGTATCATTATTTTTTAAATAGAATTTGTTCATTGCTAATAAATAGATTGTATAATTTTTGTGAACATTTTAATGTAGTAATTTACCCTTTTTCTTGATTTGTTCATATTTTTAGTAATGATAGGATTTTGAGAATGTGTGTGTGTATATATATAAAGTGTTAGATTAGTTTTATTATTTTTTTGCATTCTTATTTTAAAAACCCAACTAGCAAGTTCTTATTTAAAACTCTCTCAAAAGATAAATAACATAACTAAAAAGGTACAATTCTCTCTTGTGCATTAAGGCCAATAAAATGTGGCATAGATTTAGAATTTTAACTTTTCATTTAGAGAAGAAAATTTGAGTTTAAGTAGAACATTTAAACTATGCATTTGTGTGATTTTAAAGGAGTTCTCTTGAGAAAGTGAAGGTTAAGGCAAATCATAAAATTAGACAAAAAAATCTAACACGAGTAATTGAATAAGATCTAAAAGATTTATTATATTTCTCAATTTAAAAAAATCATATTCAAAATAACTTCACCCACTAAATTGAATAGAAAAATAAAAAATGTTTAGAAATCCAAACCAATAGCTATTTGGAAAGACTACTTATCCTTTCCTATAAATAGTGATGATATTTATACTCCTTTAGTTCTAGATTACAATGACTATGGAATTAAAAGAAACAAAAAAAAATAGGGATAAGGTATTGTTATATTGTTAACTTATATTTGTATTAAAGATATATAATAGAATAATTTTAACATAGATATACAAAATAATATGTCTTATAGGAACTCATTGCATAGATCCATTAAAGTTGTCGTGATATAAAGCATATAAAACTACACTAGTCTATTCGCATATGATTGTTACCAAAGGACAAGGCATGAGTTCATTATTATTGGACGGAGGGAAACTAAGGAAATTAATAGAGTAAGGGAAGACTTCTATAGAAATATGAAATTATAAATGCTTACCTTGAATATAGTTGTAGTGAAGAAAAAATGTTCATCTCCATAGAGACTATTTAAATTTTATTTAAGTTTGATTAGTGAAGGAAAATTGTTGAAATGATGAAATAATTATATCAAAATATAGATAAACATGACAAATATTGTAATTTCTAGAGTAAAATAAAGTATTATACTTGAGACAAAAAATACATATCATGTGCACAAAGTCTTACTCATATATGGAAAATTCAAAATTTATATATCATCTTTGTTGGATCTTATTCAAACTCTATCTAAAACTTAGAAACAAGATTTATGAATATATTAGATCTTCACATAATCTTGTATGTATGCATCACATGTACATTAAACTTTTTTGTATACTGATGTGTATTAAGAAAAATGATACCAATCATCCATGTTATTTTTCTAAAATAATTTAATTAGTTTAAGTTTATCTTGAAAATATCTTACACATAGTTGAAAGATCAAGAAGACAAATAAATAATGTTTTAGTTGTTGATGTTAGAGCAACTATGAACTTTTACTTCCAGCCTCGATTTCTTTGAATTAAAGAATAAATTAAATGTATAGCCTATTGGCTATTTAATTTATTAAGATGAATATTGGTGAAGAGGCGTTTCACCTTGAATATTAATTAATATTTAATTATTATTATTTTGGGCTGACTTTATTAAATTGTGCCTCCTTGAATGAAGAGACATGTTGATCCATGAAGAGGTCGACCTCCTTGTCTTGAAAGGATGTGATCCTTCTCTCTCTCTTGTGTATAAATACAAGGTAATGATCATTCATTTGATCATTAAGTTTGATGAGGCACATAAAGACCTCATAATCATTAAGCTTTTACCTTTTTAATACTTTATGATTTGGCTTTAAAAACTCATAATATTTTCCTTTATGTATGAATTTATGAACATAATGAGGTATTAAGACTTAGATTATGAATGGTCAATATTAATGCTTATTTATGTTAAATGCATGATTAATGTGGTGAATAATCCATGAATGCTTTATTATATGTGCACCTTTATTATGCAACTAGAGTTGATATTTATTTCTCGGCTCAAATGATAACTATTTTTATTTTAAAAGTGATGAATGGCTTATTATTTATGACTCATCTTCAAAATGAGTTGTTATCTGCTAATATCCTCTTTGACGTATCATGCCAAATGAAGACTCTGCCAGCTACAACTCAAGTTCTAGTTAAGCACGATCAGTTCAGAAATCTGGGAATCAATGCAACTGAAGATAGTTACAAGGATCTTCACCAAATATGTTCTTATGCGCCAGGATATCTTTTTAGACTAGAATTAGATTAAGTTCATTGCTTATCTTTTTTTTTTTGAAATAAAGATGGGTATTTATATCTAGTCCCAACACAGTTGGATGTTAAATTGTATCAAGTTTTTGATCCTTCTCATGTAATTTCTTTTTCTATTTTAAGTCAAAATTATTTTCTTTGTATTTTGTCCCTATCTAGGAAAATTCTCTGGATAAATAAAAATAAGAAGTTGATCTCAAATCTGCATTGGATTCTTGTTAGCACATTTTCTGAGTGAGGTGATTATGTTAGTTGTATAGTTCATTTTCCATTGCTATGTTTAAATTCCCACATTCTTAAAAATTAGAATAATAAAATTTATTATGTATTAGAAAGAATCTTAGATTAGAGTTTATTTCACTATCTGTGTTTTCCATAATTTGTTTCTCATTTAGGAATTATTGATAGATCTTAAATATTCTGAGGTATCGTTTTAATGGAGTTTGCGCAAAAAGGAACGGTTACTTTTCAATTTAGTGAAGTGTGGAATGGAATAGTTTACTTCTAAATCAATTAGTTCAATTTTAATTAGATTTCAAAATTCAACGAAATAGATAAGATTAATCGACCATTCTTCCACAATCTAAATTGAGTCATAATAAATCCCCTTTGTTTTACTTCCATTTGAAAATTTATTTAGGATAAGACGAGAAATAGGATAATAGAATATAACTTCTTTTGATTAAATAGGTGTAGCACAAAAACGCTCCCGATTGAGCGAAAATCACTCTGAAATGCTCCTAATCGAGCCAAAACCAACAAAACCCCCCCAAGAATTGATCCAACTCTTACCGAAAAATAGCTTCAGACACCCCTAGGTTAACATTCAATAGATTAAATGAGTAGGAATTGTGACAACAATGACTTCCTACCATCAAAGTTCATTCATTATAATTCGCGTTCATAGAAGAAGTTCGCACCTAAGCAACAGATCATCATTTTGCAACAGCAGATCGATTCAAGGAGAAACTTATTCATTTGTATTCTTGTATGTAGGATAGGTGCGATTATTCATTGTATATAAATAGACATTGTGTTGTGCCTAAGTTGTATGTAGATTTTTGCTCTTATCACTTCAATATATAAGAGATATATTTGTTGGGTTTTTCTCCCTCAAGTTGGAGGGTTTTCCTAGGGTATCTTGTTGTGCTCATTGTCTTATGTACTGCATTTCGAGTTATTGAATATCTGATCATAAAACTAACATAGTATTAGAGTGGGTTTAAAGAAGATCGTGATCATATTTATACAAGCAGTGCATTCATCCAATCTTTCTCTCATCTTCTTGCATCTATCTTATCTTTGAAAATGGTGAATGGGCTCAAGATCGAAGATAGGCTTGAAGGTGCTTCCAAATTCACCTCTTGGAAGTTTAGAGGCTTGAGGGTGAATTTCCCGAACCTACCAATGAATATGTGAAGCCACAATGGAAGAAGAATTGCACCAAGGAGAATTTTTTTTTGGTTGATTCGATGAAGGACCACCTTGTGCTAATTATCTCCAAGTTGAAGACAACAAGAGAAATGTTCAAAACCTTGGAGGAAATGTATGAGTTTAAAAACACAAGCAGAGAAATTTCCTTGAAGCAACAACTTCATCATGTCAAGATGGCAAAAGGAGATTCTATCTTTTTCTACTTCATGAAGATAATTGAATTGAGAGATCAACTCTCTACCATTGGGCATATGGTTGATGATAAGGATTTGGCCATGTTGGCTCTTAATGGCCTACCTAAATCTTGGGAACCATATATCCAAGGCATTAGTGCAAGATCAAAGCTACCTAAGTTTGATCGCTTGCGGGCATATTGCATTCAAGAGGAATCGAGATTAGCATCAAGAGGCAATGAGAAAAGTTCTACCAATGAGGAGATTCATGTACTCACCGCTCAATCTTCGAAGAAGAAAGGAAGAGAAGGAAAGAAAGGATACTTCAAGAGGAACAAAGATAGAAGATATGGTGGAGCTCCTCCATCTAAGAAGAAGAAAGATCTTTCCCACCTATAGCACTTTAGATGTGACAAGTTTGGTCACTATGCAAACGATTTCCCAACTAGACCAAAACAACATACCTCAATTGCTCATGTGGGTGTGACCTCTCCTCAAAAGGATTCAAGTGAATTTCTATTCTATTCTACCTTATCAAGAAATTTTCCAACAGATAGCAACACTTGGTTGATTGATAGTGGTGCCTCCTGTCACATTACTGGATTTAGAGAAAATCTTTCAGATTTGGTAATGATAGATACAAGTGTTCAAGTCATAATTGGAGCTGATGTATGTTATTTTGTGAAAGGTGTTGGGACCTCCATTGTCCACTTAGTTTCTAGCATCTCCTTGCAGTTGAGTGATGTACTATTTGTACCAGGCATCAAGTGGAACCTTGTCTCTATCTCAGCATTGGAGGACAAGGGTTACCAAGTTGCATTCTTCAAAGGTAAAGTTATTGCATGGCCAAAGAACTCTAGCATCAAGTCATCCCAAGTGATTGGTGTTCGGAAAGAATGTCTCTACAGACTTTCCACTCGCCCTCTACAAGCATTGTTGCATGATACATCAAGTTCATGCGAGATTTAGCATAGAAGAATTGTTCACATTCACTTTTGAGCACTTCCAACCATGGAGAAGATGGTAACTAGCATTCCTAAACTCAGCCAGGAGAATGAAGGTACTTGTCAAGGATGTGCATTGGGTAAGAATACTAAAAGACCCTTTCATAGTAGTGAAAGTAGATCTAAATGCATTCTAGATCTTGTTCATTCTGATTTGTGTGGTCCAATGTATGTTGATTCTTCAAGAGTGGTTTCTTGTATTATGTAATTTTCATTAATGACTACTCTAGAAAGACTTGGATTTATTTCTTAAAGACTAAAGAATATGAGGAATTACTTGAGATACTCAAGGAATTTAAAGCTCAAGTATAAAATTTTGTTGTGAATTAAGAGGGAGTTTTGTGTTTCCTACAATCCACAACAAAATGGTGTAGCAGAAAGGAAGAACAAATCTATTGTAGAAGCAACTAAGGCCATAATTCATGATCAAGATCTGCAAATCTTCCTTTGGGCCAAAGCTTCTAGGACACTTGTGTATGTTCTAAATCAGAGTCATTGTATCTTGGAGAACATGACTCCTGAAGAAGCTTTCACAAGTATGAAGCCTGAAGTTAGCCATTTGAGAATATTTGGTTGTTCTATGTATGTTCATGTCCCTAAAGACAAAAGGACAAAGTTGGAACCATCTGGAAAGAAGCGAATATTTATGGGCTACAGTGAGTCTTCAAAATCCTATAGGATTTACATTCTAGTTTAGAAACTGATAGAGATCAACAAGGATTTTACATTTGAAGAAGATGTTGCATTCAAGAGATCTAAAGGTTCTCACATGGAGATGGATAATGAAGACCAAGAGTCTCCTCAGGACATGGAAATTTACCATACTCCTAAGATTCGGAGGGAGGCTACTGATTCTAAAGAAGATGATGATCCAGTTGATCCTTTGGAACATACTAATGGGCCTACATAAATTTTTATTAGTCAAAAGAGACCTCTATGGGCTAGGAAAACAATGCAGGAGGAAGAGAAGTTTGCAACCCCTAGAGGAAAATTTAGAGAAAGCAAAAGACCTCAAAAATTTTCAAGCTATGTTGCATTGATGATTCAAATGATTGAATGTAAGCCTTCCAATTTTGAGGAAGCTTCAAGTTAGCAAGTATGGAAAGATGCTACTGTTGAAGAGTATCAATCTATCCTCAAGAACGATGTTTGGGACATTGTACCTAGACCAGAAGGAAATTTTTTTGTATCTTCTAAGTGGATTTTCAAGATCAAGCATGCGGCTGATGGAAGCATTAAGAAGTACAAGGCTAGATATGTCGATAGAGGGTTCTCTCAGAAAGAGGGAATATATTATGAGGAAACATTTGCTCCAGTTCCTCATTATACCTCCATCAGGACTATCATTGCCATTGCATAAACTAAAGGATGGAAGTTACACCAGATGGATGTGAAGACATCATTTCTAAATGGTGTAATTGAAGAAGAGGTATACATTGAGCAACCTGATGGATTTTAAGTTCATGGGAAGGAGTCTCATGTTTGCAGATTGAAGAAGGCTTTGTATGGCCTTAAGTAAGCTCCTTGTGCTTGGTATGAGAGGTTTTATCGATACCTACTGAGCTTGGGCTTCTCCAAGAATGATATTGATTCAAACCTATACTTCAAGGTAATTGATGGCAAAGAATTGATCTTAGTTCTCTATGTTGATGATTTATTTCTTACTGGAGAAGAACACCTCATTATCAAATGCAAGAAAGAGTTGGCTTCAAAATTTGAAATGAAGGATCTTAAGTACATGCATTACTTCCTTGGTTTAGAAGTATGGCAGAGGCCTAATGAGATCATTCTAAGTCAAGGGAAGTATACAATAGACATCCTGAAGAGATTTATTATGATGGACTGCAAATCCATGTCTACACCTATGGAAACCAACTTTCAGAAGCTAAAAGAGGTTGTAGCTAGTTTAGATCTGGTGGATCCTACTATGTACAGGAAATTGATTGGATCATTGATGTATCTACTCAATACTAAACCAGATATTTTGTATATAGTGAGTGCACTTAGTCAATTCATATGTGAACCAAGGAAAATACACCTAGTTGAAGGAAA
Source organism: Sequoiadendron giganteum (assembly GCA_007115665.2). Classification (NCBI taxonomy): domain Eukaryota; kingdom Viridiplantae; phylum Streptophyta; class Pinopsida; order Cupressales; family Cupressaceae; genus Sequoiadendron; species Sequoiadendron giganteum. The sequence continues at coordinate 47,485,311 of CM021110.1, forward strand.
GCATATCCTGAGATACTTGCATGGCACAGTTGGGTATGGCTTGAGATATTCATTTGGTGTGGACTTGAAGCTTCTTGGTTATAATGATTTTGATTGGGTAGGGTGTGTTGTTGATCGGAAGAGCACCTTTGTTGTTTCAGTTTGGGTTCTATGATGATCTCCTAGTGTAACAGGAAGCAATCTTCAGTGGCACTAAGCACCGAGAGGTCGAGTACATTGCAGCATGTGTGGCAGCTCTAGAATCAGTGTGGCTTTATAGAATCCTTCTAGGATTGTTTGGAAAATCATTGGAGAAAACTATCATTCATTGTGATAATCAAAGTTGTGTGAATATTTTTGTCAATCAAGTGTTTCATGACATAACCAAACATGTTGAGATCAAATACCACTATATCAAAGACATGGTATTAAGGAAAGCAATCCAGTTAAGATACATTAGCACTGATGAGAAGACAACAGATATTCTCACCAAGCCTCTCTCTAGAGTAAAATTTGTATACTTTCGAGACAAGCTTGGTATTGTGGAGAATGAAGCCCTAGCTAAGAGGGAGACTCAGCTTCAGTGATCTTTTGTGATTTACTTTAATTCATCTTTCTCCAAGTGAAAGAGTGTAAAGAGTGGAAAACTCCTTAAAAATAATTCGACAATACTTAAAATAAATTCCATTATATTCCAAATAAAGTCGTCATCTCTTTCATTCATTCATTCATAAAACAAGTCGATTACATACAACGACATAAAAGTCAAAAAGATAACTTCATAATAATCAATCTAAATCTTACAAGTGTCGAAATACACATTTCAAATAATAATTACAAAGGATGATAACATATCCAGTTTACAAATTCGAGACTTATGCATTCAGTTGTCATAAGCTCGTCAATTTATACATCATGAATAATAAAGCATTAAAATGAAGATTCAGTCTGTCGATCTTCCATCCATAAGCAAATCTTCAAAAGAAGACGAGAACAAGGATCAGGCGCTTTTCTGCCCAACCTCGAAGCTTACGCTTCCCCGGAATTTCTTAGCCAATCAAGAAATACCCGACCCTACATGAATTGCTTAGCAAAAAGTAGTCTATGAGCAAGATGGAATCTGGTGCATGCCTAGTACTACTAGTAAACCACAAGCATTTTCATTTTTCTGATTCAGTTTAGAAAGAAGCAAGTTCGGTACTAGGATATGGTAGAGAGCTCAAATAATCCATCTATTTCAATGGTACAAAAATTACTTGGCCAAGTAAAATGTCATGCACAACAATAAAAAGTAGTTTTGGAAAAAGCAAAACTACACTCTCTATTTACCCATATTTGGCACCCGTCCCAGAAGGTAACTTTCCCAAAAATATCACATGCAGAATTATCTATCATTCATGCATGGTTCAAACAGTCAAACATAATCTTTCACAATCTTTCAAAACATTAATTGAAAACAGTATTTAAAATGAAAACAGTTTATCAAACACCAATTTTCATTGTTTTAATTCGCATAAAGACATAAAATCAGTATTTTAATTAAGTCATTTAAATAATCAATAAAGTTTCAAAAATGAAGGTGTATCTCCAGTATGTTGAATAATACATATAAAAACGTAAATTAAAAGAGCACACATTCAGTTGTTTCAAACTCTTCTCTAATTTAAGTTGTTTAAAATTTGTTCTGATAGTTTTCAAAAATTGACTAAAACTCAAGTTTAAACGTTGTGATTCAAATTAATCCTATTTCAGCGTTTAAATATCAATTATTTATCAAATTAAATCTAACTATTTTAAATTTATGAGTTTTGACAATTTCCATGAAAAGTGAAATAATCAAGTTAAAATTATGTTTCTATGTTTTTCTGTCAATAATTTCTTTATTTTCTTTATTTAACAAATTTGTATCAGCATAATTTTGTTCCTCTCCATTTGGTCATTTGGTCTCCAAGTTTAAATTAGTTTTCTATTGTTCGGTTCGTTCTTTTATGAACGATTTAAAATGAATTTTATCTAATTTCAGCATAAATAAAATTAATTTTTTGTTTATGAGCTTTCTGGTTTTCTGGAAAAATAAATCACAGTTTGATTTTTTTCCTAGCATGAAGATTTATCTAATTGTTTTTCATTTAATCTACATCTAAATTTCTGTCTATAATTTTGGAAAAACAAAATTATTTTGTTGATTGTTTTTTGTTCTAACAAAATGCAAATATTTTTTCTGATAGTCATAGTTTTCGTTTTGTTTCTCTATTCTCCTAATTTCTTTAACAATCAAGATTTTCTTAACTTTCCAACATTCACTTCCAGAATTTGTTGAATTTCAAATTGAAGGAACTAATTTATTATTTCCAAATTACAAGTTCCTACTTGTTTTTTTTTTCTCCTCTGCTTTCTTAACTCTTTTCTTGTTGTTGTTGTTTGCTCTCTCTCTCTCTTTCCTATTGCTGCTGCGTAGTCTGCCTGTGGAGGGAGTGGGAATTAATTCCCTTTGTTGTTGCTGCTGCATAGTCTGCCTGTGGAGGGAGTGGGAATTAATTCCCTTTGTTGTTGCTGACTGTGCAATAACACAGAGGAAGCCTGCTACAGGGATTTGCGTGGGAAGTGTTCCATTAACCTACACATGGAGTGGATGGGGGCTACGAATGGAGAAGGACCAAAGTTGTTGCATGGGGAGGTAAGGTCCCTATGCCCATGCCTTTGCTGGCTCCTCCTTGCTATGTGGGGGCTGCTCCTCTCCCTTCCTGCGTGCTTCACCAAAAACTTCCCTTCTCCATGTGTGGCAATGTGAACTGGTTGTGTGGTTTTTGCTTGCCTTGTTCAAAAAAAATAAAAATTACACTCTTCTCCTTTGTGGCTAGGCGAGATCATAAACGTAATTGTCAAGCTTTCCTAATGAATTTTCCTGTGTATTTAATTTTGAATTTCTTCTCTGAGTGTCTAAATTTTTCTCTCCCTCTTCAATTTCGGATTTTCAACAAGATATAGATTTTCTTCTTTCATGCATTCATGCATAATCCAGATCCATTAATCTCTCAATTTGATCTTCAGATTAAATTCATAACTCTTAGTTAAAGATATTTTAAGATATTTACTTCTTTCAGTTTAGCTATATTCATTTTTTTATTGCAATTTTCAAATTCAAAATTTTGAACAGAATAAATTTCCATTTCACAATTTAACTAAATTTAAAAATGAATCTATTTCTAAATATTAAAAATCATTTATTTTCACTATTTCCAATTGAAATATCATTTAAATTTAAAAATAACTTTATTAAACTAAATTTAATCAAAGTCAAGTTTAAAACTTTATTATATTAAATTTTCAAATTTTCAACTTCATATTTCAAAAATAAGAATAAAATATTAAACATACAATCTATTTTATTTAAATTGCATTAAATTTCATAATTTAACAATATCATCTACAAAAATGAAATTTTACAATTTTATAAGAAATCACACCAAAACTAAATTTTTCGATTTGCAAGCATAATATACGCACAAGACATTTAAAAAAAATATGAATCTATGTGAGTGTGTGAGATCTCATCTATTCGCACACATCAATCGGTTAAACAACTCTACCTGATCGTTGTTCTCACCTTCAACCTCATTCACCTGTTTCCTGCGTTCACTTGCACTCAATTTATCATCAGTAATGACAAACCCCGAAATAAACATAAATACAATAATTTGCACTTCAATTTCAATTCAATTTCATCTTCATTTCATTTCGAATTTCAATTAAATTATCTTTTAAAAATAATAATTAAATAATCTAATATAAAATATAAAGTAAAGTTTGCATTTAAATAAGGAAGCAAAATTTCATACATGACAAAGAGAAATTTGAGGTGAAAGCCCTTGTTTCCACCCTCTGGGAGTAGCCATGGTGGATGTCATGTGTGTGACTCCATGACAACATCATGTGAGAGAGTCTGTGATGATTTTCTTGTACTTGTGTTTATTCACCCTTTGGAAGTAGCCATGGTGAACGTCATTTTGAGATGACAACATCACATTGAGTGAGTCCATGATGGGAACTTGTGCACATATGCTTTACCATACATGGGAGTAGCCATGATGGTTGACATCATGATTAAGTGAATTCATGATGATTTTTTTCCACATATGGGTGAAGCCATTGTGGATTTCATGTTGAGAGACTCCATGACATTGGATATCTGGAATTATTCCTCCCTAGCTGAGAGGGAGTGTTGATGTTAGAGCAACTACAAACTTTTACTTCTAGCCCTGATTTCTTTGAATTAAAGAATAAATTAAATACATAGCCTATCGACTATATAATTTATTAAGATTACTATTGGTGAAGAGGCGTTTCACCTTGAATATTAATTAATATTTAATTATTATTATTTTGGGCTGACTTTATTAAATTGTGCCTCCTTAAATGAAGAGACGTGTTGATCCATGAAGAGCTTGACCTCCTTATCTTGAAAGGATGTGATCCTTCTATCTCTTGTATATAAATACAAGGTAATGATCATTCATTATAATTTGCATTCATAGAAGAAGTTTGCATTTGAGCAGCAGATCATCATCTTGCAACAGCAGATTGATTCAAGGAGAAACTTATTCATTTGTATTCTCGCGTCTAGGAGAGGTGTGATTATTCATTATATAAATTGACATTGTGTTGTTCTTGAGTTGTAAGAAATTTTTTTCTCTTATCACTTCAATATATAAGAGATATATTTGTTGCATTTTTCTCCCTCAAGTTGGAGGATTTTCCTAGGGTATCTTGTTGTGTTCATTATCTTATGTGCTTCATTTCGAGTTATTGAATATCTTATAATAATATTAACATCAGTAGCTATCATGTTAGGAATCATCACCAATGTTGACTATAGAGCTTTTCTTTGCCTCCATCCTACCTCTTCCCTAATGTCTTAAAGTGAAACATTTCAATTTTCTACCAAAAATTTGGTTTATTTTACAATTGAAGTCCTACATATTTTAAACTACTTTGAATCTATAGTCTGTGCCATATAATATAATATATCTATTAGTGAATATGAATGTGATAAATTTGGAGAATTTTTAGTGATAAATTATTAAGGAATAAGGTTAATGGGTTAGCTTAAGTGGTCGCATTTGTAGTATTTTATAATACTAGCTCAATGTCATTGTACAAAGGGTTCATAGTAGGGGATTTTGCAATTTTTTCCACATAGCATATGACTATATGCATCAAAAACAAAATCTTTTCATTATTAGCAATCATGTTTATATGTGTGTCTGTGTTTGCATGCACATACATACATACATATATGTATGCATGCATATATATACATAAATACATGTATATGTGTGTGGGCAAACCATTAGAAGTTAAGTAAAAATATTATTTTTGCATACATGGTATGGGAAATTATAGATTTGATGAGTGTAACTAATGTATGAGAGACTATTGGCAAGTTCATATTGAAGAAAAAAATAATGAAGGAAAATAAAATGAATTTAACAATGTGATCTTATATTGATAGAACTCAATACCCAAGATTATCCAACCATCAATTTTCAATAGACTAACTCAATTTATAAACAATAACCCACTTTCTTAACTAAGCCAAACAATAGATTTCACATAAACAATAAAATAACTTTTCAACTTATATAATATTATCACGTTTACTATCTAAAATATTAACTAAAATTAATTTAATAAAAATATAATTTATTAATATATTGATACAAAACAAATTCCACTAAAAAAACTGATATAATAAACCACAACACCTCATAAATAAATTTATAATAATACATTAATTTTTTTTTAAATTAAAAGTAAAAAAAATCAATAGAAACGTATCAAAATATAAATATAAACTAAGTAAATTGAAATTTTGAATGACTGACAAACATTTAAAATGTGGGGTTAAAAAAGTTTGGTCTTTAGTTTTGCAGTGGGTGGTAAGGAACTTCTTATCTTCACTTCTACGCATCCTGAAAATTTTGTCGCCTTCTATTTGAGAGCGAAAAATCAGAAATCTGGTCATACAAATAGACAGGAATAGCGACCTCCTCAGCACGTGGGCATTAGTCAACTCCGAACTGGAACAGCTGGCTCTCTAAAAGACAAGCAAAAAAACAGACGAAATACTCGTTTTCACATAGGAAGCTCTCTTTTTGTGAGAAAACAGACTGATCAATCCATCATTGCACTTCTCTCTTCTAAGACAATTAGCCAGTGATAGTAGGAATTTTGTCTGTTGATTAGGGGAGAGGGGTTGATAGTGGAGCATGGATTAATAGTGGGGAATGGGATAGAAGTTGTCTTTAGTGAGTCTCGTAGTGGAGCGTCTTAATATTCAATTGTAAAATAATTTTTATCTATAAAGTACACAAAAACAAATCATGTGATGCCACATCAGCGCACCAATAAAACACGACTTAGTGGACAACTATCGGTCTCACTTTTTTCTGGGTCTTTTTGGACACCTCGGAAAAAAGCATGCTGATGCATCATATTTGATGATGTGGCCTTGGAGCTTTAGTTTGAAGCAGGTGAGTTGCCAAATAAACAACTGTACAAAATTGGGAGTGTTATAAAATATCCACATAAGATTTTGAGAAACGTGAAGTTAGGGTGCTCCACTATAGGCCCCTCTCCTCTAGTTGATAAAGATTTTTTTGTAATAGTTAGTAATAGGAAGTTTGTAGTATATGGGATTATTTCATATTTATGTTAGTATTGGACATTTCAATCGGAAATATATATATCCCACTTCTTAAAGATTCAAATCTATGACCTCTTTATTAATTAAAAAAATTATTATACATTTGAAAAAAATGTTTTATCATATCTTGATTTCAAATCATTGTTCTCCATATATATTACTTTATTGTATATATTTATAGTTGTTCATTTATATGGTGATTCCCATTAGCTAAATCGTATCATAGCATTTTCATTTTTACATCGTATTTTAAAGAGCATTTTACAGTTTATTAAAATTAGATAAGTTTTTTTTCTATCAATATAAATTGTAGTATGATTTTTTGAGATTTTTTCAAGGTTATTTTTTATGATATTTTGAACAAAATTATTTTTATAATGGATTAATTTTGATTATAAAATTAAAAAATATAATATTTATTATATTTTTTAGAAAGATATGATAGACGATTTTGTAAATATTGTGTTTGTATTACTTTCTTTTATCCTAAATATATGACACGAATTGACATATTTCATCCTCCAAAATTGCATGTAAGTAGGAGAGGGAAAAAAACACCCAACACCCAAGTTTGATCAAGCTCAATAGGTAGATGGCATAGTCTAACCAATGATAGCCATGTCCATAGCCTAGTTCAACTAGGATTGGGCTAGGAGGGCCAAATTGAGTTGAAAGGTTTGAGTTTGGTTTCTTATTGATGATTTGACAACATAATTTTTGTTTAGGTTTTCACAATTAAACATTGTTATTTGTATAGTTAAATTAGATTTTTTTATCTAGTTGTAGATTTGTATTCTATTGGTGGTGTTAAGGCCTAATTTTTATAGCATTTGAGGAATAATGAATATTTTTTGTGTTTTTTAATTTGCAATATTTGGTATCCATCTAAGAGACATGGTAACATGCCCTAGTCTAGTTTATTATAGAGATGGGGGATAAAGATAAATACCAATATTTAGTGGTGTAGGTGGGTCTATGGTGTATTATGGAGCTTCCTTACATGGATTTCTATGTGAGTATGCTTACAAATTTGGTGGAGATATGGAACTCATATACTTTTATATTTATACACACAAGAAGGGAGATTACTATTATGTTGGAGTATGTGTGGCGTATTATTTGCTTACTAGTGTAAGGATCGCATGTGTTATTTTAGAAAAAAACATTAATTATGGTTAGATATGTAACAAATATATACTAAATGTTAGGATATGACTTCGCATAAGTAGTTTTGATCGATGAGGTTTATAGCTAGCATATATTATGTAGAGGAGCATTCTACGAATGAAATACGATTTCTATTGTATCTACTATTATTGATGTTGAGGTGAGAGGAGGGACATGATGAACTAGGGCATGGTTTAGATCATTCACACTATGAAGGGGGGTGGAGAAGCTTATTCTTGGAATCAGTGCATCCTATCCCACTTGTACTATGATATGAATTAATTTATCTAGAATGGTAGCTACATCATGGAGGGTACCTTGTTTCATGGAAATTTGAGCATATACTTGTGACACAACCAAAGTGGTCATCCTAGTAGAATGGGGAATAGGAGAGATCTATTGAACATGATAGTATGGTGTGGAGAGGTAGTCCTAGAAGGTTTGTGGAATAGAGGAGTGACATGTGTAGCTACAATATAAGATAGAGGAAAATATCACATGGATACCTTATTAGGGGATTGAAGCATGGATTGAAGATTCCTTATAGTTTTAAGGTGTTTTCCACTTGTGATCTAGATTTGGGGTAAGAATAAGTTAGGTTTTGGAGAATTTTTTCTATAAACAAGTGGTTTTATAGTTTTCTATTTGGTAGATTCTTCCTCTATATTTATTATTGAGGAGGACTATGAGATTGCATATAAGAGATGGGAATGTGCTTAGAGTCATTATATGATATGGTAAGATGATGATAGGTCAATATGATGTTTGGGTGAAAAAAGAAGTGGTAATGATGGTGGGATATTACATAAATTTCTCCTCTATATTAGGTAATAGAGTGGGAGGATGATGGTTGAATGATATTTTAAGAGAGGGTGTTGCAAGATGGGGAGACCTAAAGGAGCATATGTAGACTATATATTAATTTTACGATATGTAGTTAGATTGACCCTTTCCTCTTGAGCTAATAGAGCCCTTATGATGTGTCACAAATACTTCTTAGTAAAATCAAGATCTAGGTACATTTTAAAAGTTTGAGATGATTTCTAAATATTTTATTTATAAATTAAGATATTATGAGATGATTTAATATTGATTATTAAATGTTTTTATTGTCTTGTTGATTCTAATATAGAGTGGGAGGTGTTGATTTGACTAATAGTTGAGTTTGGGCCCAATGGTGTTCCTTAGATAGATATCAATTATTTGGATTGTATCTTTCAAGTAGGTTGGGAAATTTATAAGACTATTTGATCCAATAATATCTATGCAACAAGATTTTATGCAAGAAATGGGAGTACTTGATAACAATATTACAAAGAAAGAGGAGGCAAGTCAATGCAATAGTTAGGTGATGGTATATATAGAGTGGCCTATAACTACTATAGTGAGATCCTTAGATTTTATGGGAGATTTAGAGATCTATAGTATCATTTGAGTAATCTCCTAAAATGTTAACAATGTTTACTATGAATCATAAGGATTTATGGGATGCACAAAGAGAGATGCAACAGATAGGAGTTGAAATATGGAATGTAGGGGAGTGGACAAAAGTGGAGTTATGATAGGGTCATCCACAAAACATGTAATTTTCACAATGTTTAGGTCATATGAAGGGTCATTTTTCTTTTGCAAAAAAAATATACTTGATAACTTTGATGTATATCGATTATGATGGATATATATGAGACACTTTTAGATATGGATTTTATTTTTTAAATATTTATTTAAATATTTTTATGAGATTTTTTAATGGAATATAAAGAATGATATCATCATAATTATGTTGCACTGAGTGATTCTTTAAGTTTAAGACTATCTAACATTGTGAGTGTAGTGTAGAAAAATGTATCCTTTTACATTTTCACACTAGTCTAGGTCCTCCATATTAAAATTTTGCCTATTTATGCCTTAATTGGTCATATTTTGCATCCACAAGCCAAGTTAAATGCATTTTTCTAAGGATAATCTTGACATATAATAAATGGAAAATCATAATTTAATGTTTTTGGTTGTGTTCTAGATTTAGGGATCTCGGACCCATACACCCATCTAGGCGTATGGGTCCTCCCTAGGTCTCAAGCTGTAATTTTAAATGTCACATTGAACAAAGCACTTCTCGAAGTTTGTGTCTCAGGTTTAAGCCTCTCGGAATCATATGCCCAACTTGGTGTATGAGTCCCACTTTAACCTACGACCTATAAATTAATTCAAATTCTTTGTGGGATTTTATTATCCATAGATTCAATTTTTGAATGTCGACTTGTAGTGTTGTAATTTGGGGAAATTAGGCATAAACAAATTTAAATACAAGGTCATTTCATTATGTTTCATCTAAGATTTTCAGAGAGAATTCCTAAGGAAAGTTTAAGAGTTTACAAGAGCATTCAAGAGAAAATCATCAAGCATTTGGAGCTACATTCAAGATTCAAGCATCATGTCAAAGTCTTCATGCATCATGTGTGTTTGTGAGATAACATTTGTGATGTAGGTTTCATGATTCAAGCAACAATTAAGGAAAAAGTTTCAAGCATTCAATCAAGAGTCAAGATCCAGATCCATTGAATCCATTTCACACAAATTTTCAACCTTTATTTCAAGGGTTTGGTGAGTTGCAACATTGCATATTTTTCATTCATCATTCCTTGTTGCTATTCTATTTCATTCCAAAGTTTAATTACCAAAATGGGGTTTGACCAAAACCCCCATTCCCTAACTAAATAACATTTTTCTCTCTTGATGTGTGTTTGTAGGTCTAGGTGAATTGGAGCTTGAAGATCCTTTGAAGACAAAGTTGGAAAATTTGTCAAAGTTGTGAAGAATTTGTCATCTTCATGGAAACTCACCTACAAACCAAAATTCAAACTTTCAGGCCTAAAGATTAGACACAAAGGAAGCTATAAAAGATCACTAGAGCCTATAGAAGTATCAATAAAACCCTAATAATAGGACTCATATTCCCAACCTGGCATATTAGTCCTAGTACACCCCTTTTTTCCATCTTTTTCACATTCTAATCAGTCATTAGAAGATTCTTGATTCTACCCAGAAACCCTATAGCATGAATAAATCAACCTACCTAGCATATTAATCCCAATATACTTCAAAAAGTAGAATTTTAGAGTTGCAGACCTTTTTTTGACTCCATCATTCATCTAGGTACTTTACCATTTAATTTCAGTTTATCAATCGTGTTTCAAGCCTTCAAATTCTTAGGTTGTATACGGAATTTGCATAGTGCATTCAATATCCTTCTTTTAAAGCATTGTCTAATGGTGAACCCTTGTCTAATCACACTATCCATTCCTCAATCAATTCACTTGGTTGAGGGATCTAGTTTCCTAATGAACTAAAGTGCAAAATTGGTCCAAGTTCCATCTCTCAAAAGATGGAACCCTATTTCACTTTTGTTCATTTTGGTGAACCCGACCTTGGGACCCTTGAATTTTTTATTTGGAGAATATTGTAGTCCAAGATCTAGATTGCATTAAATTTTCATTAGATTTTCATTATTTGAATTGCATTTAGAACTTCTAAATATTGCATTAGTGAAAAGTGCATATAGCATGCATTTTTGCATTTTGCATCATTCAATTTCATTGGAAATTTGTAATTGTAAAAAGTCAATTGAGCATAAAACCTAGACACATTAAAATCAACTTATAATTTGTTGATTCAGACTTAAAAACCCTAATTGGGACTCATACACCCACTTGGGGGATTTAGTCCCTATACAAGTCTTTTTTGTAAATTTCTGGGTATTCTATGCTCTGTGTTTTTCACTATCTGAACCTATCAAAACACCTAAGTTGGACTCATACACCCACTTGAGCGTATAAGTCCCTAATAAGGTTTGAATTCATATTTTATAGCATTAAAATCTTTTCATTTGTGCTTTTGGTTGTTGTCTTTACATTACTATTTCAGTTTGCAGAATTACATTCATTGGCAATCTTTTCAAAATTGGTTTTGAATTTCAAGTGCATTTGTAAACAAAAGAATTGGAATTAAAGAATACCATGTATCTTGTGTTCATTTCATTTATCTCACATTCATTATCCTTCCTTGATTAAACCTTGTATGAGATTTACAACAAGGTGTCCTATTGCTAATACTATAGCGAGACGTAGTTCGAAACTCATGTCACCCCGCGATAACACACTCATGATGGATATTGGGTTATCTAGCTCTTTCACTCATAGTGTTAACACTAGTACACTAGGTACAAACCATACCATTGATAATTCTTTACCTAAAAGTAGTATGACAAGTGTTGAAACAATGGTTGGTAGTATCCCTCAAGAAAACATAATCCAAATCCATGAAGAATTGGCACATCTACAAGACCTTGTGAGTACTAAAAAAATTTCCAACACAACTATTCCTACCTAGATTTAACATACACCAAATGATTGAAAGTGAAAAAGGAATAGAGATTGCACATAACTTAGCTCAGATTTTTGGCAAACATCTTACCTCAATGACTAGTTGTGCTCAAACTTTGAACAATGCTCAAAGTTAATAAGGAACCCAAATTCCTCCTCCTACAACCATTTCCTCTATTCCTACTTACACCAACCCTCAAGTTACCACAACTATGCAACCTACTAGTAATGCCTTTCCTACCTTGGGTATTTCCATTATCAATCATTGTACCTTTGTGGCATCTCACATCATATTTTCTACCACTTCACCTCCCATAAGTGTTCCATTAACTTTCCCCTCAAACACATATACACCTCCACCATGTTCACCTCCATCCTAAAACACAACCAATGACACCATCCTTGCATCAAGAATAAATATTGATCTATATCCTCTAATTTATGTGGTGATTCAAACATTGGCAAATATAAAATCAAAAATTGGTCAAGCACTTATGAGAAAACAATCCACATCACTAGCCCATGGCATATTGTGATAGGAAGACATTCCTTATCAAACTTCATCATTCATCGAACATCAATCTGAACAATCAATATCAATTTTTTTTTGTTCCAAATCAAGATTCATCAATCTTGATCAATCAAATCCCATCAATCCATCATCATCTCGGGATATCCTTCTCAATCCTTGTGTTACTTAACAGTACCCTTGCATTATTGTGTATCCTCAACAATGTTATCATCACATATCCATCAATTTGATCAATCAACCTTAGCTTGGTTTTCAATAAAAATCCCAAAATTGATCGGCGATATTATCACATTGTAGACATGTAAAACTAATGTATCATGCATCTTGCTCTAACTAACATCGAATTCTCCTATTAATCAGTTAAAACAATCAATTGATTAATTCCCTAGCTTCATCATATTTAATTAAATAAATTAAATTATTTCATTAAGTTCTTAAGTCCTTATTTGATAAATCAAACTGATTTAAATCAAATGTCAAACTCCTAAGATCCTCCAAGTTAATTAATCTGGATTAATTAACTTCTAAACATAATCACCCATTCTCCAGCTTAAATGACTCAACTGGAGTCAAATCTAAACTCTCAACTAACCCACCCTATTGCACCAATAAATCATTTCTTTGATTTATTTAATTCTTCTAATTTATTTCAAAAGGGCATCAAGATGGAATATTTTGTCAATTTGAATCTTCCCCCTCAAATTCTTGTCCTTCCAACAAAGCATTAAATGCTCTTACATGTCTCTTACATGTGTCTTACACAAATCAACTTAGCATTTAATGCACCTTTCATCCCCCCTAAACATGTCATTTCATCAAAAATTCAAATTTGAAATTCGCACATTGGCCAAGACTTGCACATTCCTTACCCTCTCACACCTTGACAAGTGGCATCTTGTCATTGGCTCATGAATGATCCCACATTCATCAAAATCTCTCAATCTCCTACCCTTGAATCTATAAAAGCAAGGCACTACAACTCAATTTAACAACACATTTTCATGCAAGGTTATTCTCTTTATTTGAGAAGTAATCTTCCCCTTCAGCACTATCATCTTGGCATCATCTTGCTTATCAAGGGGTGGGAAAGGGCATCCTTTCTACATCATGAGGAGCAGCACTCCCACTATGAAATAAGTTTGCTTCATGTTTTATATGCTTTGATCATTCTTGTCATTTGCTTGCATTTTGAATCATGGAGTATTATTTCATAAGGATATGTATTTATGTTATGTTGTTTTGTCAAGTTTACTAACATTTGTAGATTTTCATGTCCACAATCTGGCGTTAGAAGGAGGGCTTACACTGTATTAAATGGTTAATGTTGCTAGGTGATATGCGTGTTCTTACATGTTTCTTAGATAGGCTTATCTGTAACATTTTTTGTTGTTTCACATCATTGAGGGAACCTTGATATTGTTGTTTTCATTGCGTTTAAATATTGGGGCTATTGATATTTAGATTCTAAATAGCCTTTCTAAGATTAGCAGCATTGTTAACTATTTTATTCACAGTAAAATATTCACTAGGATGTTTTTAAAGCTTTTTTAAATCCTTTCTTGCACAAAACATTCTTTTAATACAATGGAGGAGAATTTAGTATGGTTTGATAAAATAACTCATTACTATGACAGCTGAAAGGTAAAGCCACGTAGTGTGCTCTTTATGGGGATCTTTGGCCATAATTCCCAATCTAGACGCTTTCTCCAACAGTGGAGTGAGATATCCCTGCCCCTTTCTTATTTAGCCATTGATTGACTTAAGTTTTTGCGGTTGTTCTAATATGCCTTCTCTGTGCTTTCTCATTTTACATACTTGTCCATTGATAGAATTGCATAATGTGGCTTTACACAGACCGATCTTAGTTTTCTAAAAAGCTTCTAAAGCCCCTACATAAATCCATTGTGCACGTATGGGCTGCAATCATGGCGGTTGTTGAAGACCACGTTTTTTAAAAGAAAAAAAGACTTATGTAAGTTAGTTCATGTACCTTGTCTATGCTGTCGCATTTGCATACATGTTACCAAAGATTTCTAATGACACATCATTCACTAGTTAGAAGAATTCAAGCATTCCATGTGAGCCATTCCAAGGAAGAAAAGTGTGCATTTCTAAAATCTTAGATTTGCATATTTATCCCATGCAGGCAAAGGCTGTGGAGTTCGCTGTTTTTTCTTACGCCTACTAATCAACTCTGCTTGAAATTTTCTTACGCCTTTTGTGCAGGTCCTACAATCGATGCATTTCATCAGTGACATTTCTTTGAGACTCGAAGCTAGCAAAGGTTGTCGAATCTGATCTTACACCTGCCACCTCCATTGTTTGACCCTCTATGCTTTGGCCTAGTTGTCACCATAGGGTGGAAAATGGCCTCATCAATATGGTTAGCCAAATGGTAAGACCATCTGCGAATAAATTCTTCACAAGCTAGTTGGTAAGCACTATCTTTAATTAATGGCTCACTGTTAAGCACGTCTTTATCCATTTTTTTCTTAGCCCCACCCCATGACCATTATACCAATGCATTACTCTTGATGTCTGTTTGAGAAGATTTGATCCTAGAGATCCTGAAACAAACTCTCCTATCCAATAACACACACCTTCCTGCGAATATTTGGGTCATTACTACTTAAAATTGTACCATTTTCAACGCATTCAAGTCCACATGCGACACTATTACCATCTGTTGAGTAGTGATTTATCATTTATTAGTTTTCTGGTGCATATGTTTATTAGCTTCCTTGCGTGTATCTTTTTGAGACTGTGATTAGATTTTTTTGGAGATTTCTTGGCTATGTTGATAATTTCATAATATTTTAAAATTGTTGAAAAGTCACCTGACAAGAGTGAGCTATGCTTAACTTGTTGAAAGTGTCGCTATTATTTGTAGTGGTACTCTGTCTCAGCGCCATTATTCAGCTTTATGTAATAAGATATCCTTGAATAAAATGAGCGCATCAAACAAATCGTATTAGATTTTTTTTAGTTTATTGTAGATCTCGATGAAATCTGTCAGTTATAAATGATTCTCTGCTCTGAGAAATCTCATCATAACATTTTGAAAATCTAGCCTTCAATCGAGAGCTTTATCTTTTCCACATTTTCTACCGTGGAACTTTTTTTGAACTGTTATTTATTTATGTGATAGCTACAGGATTGGAGACTTTGAATGACAGTTAAGATTTTAGAATATGGTATTTTAAATTGAAGGGGCATTGCACGTAGCTATGATAGATAGAAAAATTCATTTATTTTCATGGGAATCAACCCACTCTTCATGCCAACTTTTCTTTTTTTCTAATGAATTGTGAGTCATGACTATTTATTTAAAAATTTGGTATTGAGTGGTGTTTACTGTTGATTATCTGCATATTGGGAAGGATTCAACATCCTGACAAAACTAAAACGTACTCTGTCAAAAGTAACATGTTGGGTCTAAGGTTCTTTCATCGATGTGAGTGTTTCTCTCATTAGCATTGTTATTTCTCATTAATGAATGGCTGTGCAAGGTGGCTGTGAGAAGAAATCGTCATTAATTGTGAAAAGATCATATATTCAGTAATATAGTTGTAGAGTTTTGATTAAGCCACACATGAGTGATAGGTGTAGAAGAAGTTAAAACATTTCAATACACTTTAATGACTGGTTGATTTCATCTTATTTTCTTGGGCGACACGTATGAAGGTGCAGAAATAAAGGGGTAATTGTTTGATTGAGTGGCATACAATATTGAATTGGTTGTTTATTGCATATTCTTGATCTGACATAATGTTTGTTTATTTATTTTCATCGAAGACCAGCTAAACCAAAATCTGTAGGCCCGTAATCTTGTTGTACATGGTTTTCCATGATATAAACTCCATTCAAATGCTGCCCTTGGTTAAATCTGGTTTTGGTGTGAGAACTCATAAAACTCAAGATCTATCTGAATATATTAGAGTCACATGGGGTTCAGATTGCAATGTTCTATCCTTTCAATAGATTCAATTGTTTTCTGCACCTAACATGTTTCTTTGTGTAGATTATATTATGAGTTTCTATAGATTTGGAGTCATGGTTATTGAATGATATTTCTAAAATATTTAGAATCATTGTCACTGCTTATCATTTTTAGGTGGACATCAAGAAACAATGATGATTTTCTCTCACATAAGAAACAAATAACAAGGCAGATTTAAGTTCAACAAATGGGCATTGGACATTGAACTTAAACCTGAAAGAAAAGCATTTCTTAATGCTTATTGTTAAAGAATAGGGCTCTGATTCATGCTTTTGTTTTTTTTTTTAAACCAACTCACTTCTTTTTTTGGTTTAAAATCAATCACTGATTTGATCTTTTCAAAATTGGATTAAAATTAAACCTTAGAAACACACTAAAATTTGATTTTTTTTCTAAAATTGAAAAAGCAATCAACTTCACACTTCATTTTGGTGCTATAAAACGAACACATCATTGCTTTGAGGTCTAAAATGAACAAGTTTTTTCATGTTTTGCAATCTTTTTCACAAATTAATATCATTTAAAAGGCGTATGCTCTTCTCTCGCGTGTCACGACGATCTTGAGAATCAAAAGTCTTTTGTGATATTAAGTTGTCAAAAAGATTGCCTTCACATTTCGATTTGGGAACTTAAAATTGAACAAACTTGTTTAGTGTGAGAAAAAGGCATTGCAAGTGTTCTCTCTTTATTCACGCAAACAAAGATGATCGAACTACGAATGTACTTACTTGCTACTGTGTACCTTTAGAGGGCTTGCCTTGGTGGGAAAAAGTACTCACCCCAAAGGAATGACTCAAACCAGTAATGAGCTAAACGCCAAGCTATTCCCAACCAATATACAAATTCGAATGGTGAGGAAATTTCATCATTACAGGAGCTCCTACAGACAAGCAAGTGATACTCTTTATGTGGTTTGATCTTACCTCTCGTGTGGCCTTCTGAACGGGTACCCTGATTACGAATCAATTTGTAGATGGCCAAATCCTTATCTATTTTGTTGGTGCAAGAGGTCATGTCCTCTGAAGTCGCCCCATGTATACATGTAGTTTTGTTGTAGAGATGAAAAGTATGCCATGGGAGATTCATGGGTACTGATGCTTGGCTGACCCGAGAAGCAAGTGCATTGTAAGGGGGATCCTGTGTGGTCAAGCATCTAATCATCCGCACTGAATATGCGCAGTTGGATTTATCCAAGTGGGGACCTGACAAATATTGCATTTTTCCAACCTAGGTTTGTACATGTGCTTGGAATTGAAAACACTTTGCTTGAATCCAAAACAGTGGAAAACAAACATTCAACGAATCATCAGAATTTCAAACCCTTCGGAAGAACAAATACTTTGGAGGTGTCCACATGTTATTGCTTGTCCCTAGGGGTTCTTATCTCTAAAAGGCTTCTAAACATCCAGACATCTCAATTTATTTCTCCCAAAGTCAACAGTAGGAAACCTTTGCCTTGATTTCCTTGATTTACGCATAACACACTTTGTGGGATAAAGGGAAATTAGGACATTGGACATACAGTTTGAAAAAAATAATCAAGAAACTGTTTGTGGTAAAAAGAACCGAATCTAAGCAAGATAACAAACAATTGAACCACACATGTGCATGTTCTCTTTTGGGTCATATGGTTTTCAAGCGAACTTTGGTTTTTCGGGTTTGAATTACTCTTAGGTAAAAGCATGTTCTTCGAAACCTTGGTCTTGTAAACAAGTCCTCGCAGGTTTGTCTAGGATCAAGTCAAACAGTTCACCCATCTCGAACATCAATCAAATCCCATCTCATCAACAAACTTTTAAGAACTTTGAAATATCATCCATGCTAAACTTAAAGGCAAAATCAACATCATTACATTTGACTTAATACATATAGTCAAGTTATTAATCCTCTTGAACAAATTTACCTTTAGGATAACCAACTTCCTAAGGTCTACTAGTTCACAATCACTTTGATTGGCTTAACACACTTAGCCAATTCATTCTCTTGAGCAAGTTTCTCTAGGATAACACAACTTCCTAGGGCTTACAAGTTCACTGTCATCTTGTTTGACTTAACACACTTGGTCAAACTATCCAAATCAATCCAAGCCTAAAAATTTTAGCATCACCCCTAAAATTTCTCTAAGTGTTTCACTCATCCGCGCCACCCATACCCCATTTATCTCATCATCATCTTTTGATCATTAGACCTTCCTAGTTATCCTCTCTTTTGAGCCTAAGATTAAGATGAAACAATCTCTATTTTATGGTCCAAACAAGATCACAACACAAGAGGGACATGTAATATAAACTTGATTCATCCATCATGAGTAACCTGATTCAACCAAACTATCCAAGTCTCACAATACCGATTGATTATCAAAACTCACATTTTTGCATGGCATCATTATCTCCTCCAAACTTCAACGATACAAATGCGAGTATGCCCAATCTAAAGCTTGGAACACTTTTTCCAATGATAGATTTAAATCAAAGTCCAAACCTATAAATCTATCAACTGAACAATCAATGCATGAGTCTTATTCCAGACAACATTATCCCACCAAATCCATACATGCCAAATACAAGTTTGTTGAACATGAAAATTTCTAGTCCACACTTGGTGAACTTTGGGATAGATATGCTCGCAAATCCCCCTAATGTTGTTCAAAATCCCACTAGTGTATTGGCCACTCCAGGTATTAATCAAAGTTACCTAAATCAAGGCAATATGATTCTCAACCACAACAATGTTCAAAGTCAACCGAATCAGAGCATTATCTAAAATCAACTTGTCCATGATCCTAGGCAAGGATGCATTCCAAATCTACTTGCTCTACAGCCAAATCAACCATATCAAAGGTGTCAAGATCAAAATAAAGATCAAATTTTGTGAGATCAAATTGCTTCACTTGCCAAAGTAGTTGATCCATTGCGCCAAGAGATGTCTCCAACCCAAAATCAATACACTCTTCCATTGGTTGAACCATGTCATCAAAGCATTGAGCTATCTCCACAACCACATCAGGAACAATATCTCCAATGTCAAGAAATTGGATATCAAGATCAACGATATCAACAACAAACTCAATCATTGCATCAATCACCACAAGGTAAATGTAAAGTGAAAATCTCACAACGTAACAAATGAAAGTACACACCACTTGGGGAACCAATTGAATCAGTCTTGCAACGGTTGATACAAGAAAATATCATTAAAATCCCCATTTATGTGAATTATCAAGAACCCATGGTGAAACCACTAGGGTATGATGAGAAGCACTTTTGTGATTTTCACAAAGTAAAGGGACACAGAACATCAGATTGTATTCAACTCAAAAATCTCATCCAAGAATTGATTTATCAAAATCTAATAGCTATTTGGGACAACCATCATAATTCAACCACTAGCGATAGTGTTAACAATATCTCCTCCACAATTGGGGAAAACAATGATCAAGATATATCCATTAATCAACACATTGAAGATGTTTCCACCCCATCTAGTGATCAAATCAACATTCATCAAGAGCCACTTTTTAGTGATTTATTTCAAGATGTGTTAATATTATTTGATCCTATTGACATAATCCATGATCCTTCGACCAATGATCATATTGAAAATGTCTCTACATCGCCTTATGAGTTAGAGGACATATCTCAAGAATTCATTCCAAAACATGATCGACATCTATCATCAAGTTCTCGCAATGGTCCTTCCCAAGACATTTTGACATCCTTTGACCTCACGGTTGTGAATAGTGAAAGAATATTTGACACTACACTTGATCCAAATCCATTCCAAGAACAAGTGGATATAAAGCCACTTTCCATGCCTAAGGATGATACCCAAGAACCCACTATAAGCAACCCATCCTTCAAAATTGACCCATGTCAAGAACTTGATCCAAAATATGTTGAAAGTAATTCCAAAATTAGTCAAGATCAAGAATTTGTATCTCCAAGATACTATAATGATCTAATGGGCACTCTTCTATCTATACAAGATGTCTCAAATGATGGTCATATCCATATAGCACATATTCCTCCACCTACCCATGAGATGCTTTCCCTGGATGGACACATAGATGATCTTCATTCAAAAAAAGAGTCTCATACACTTTATATCATTACCAAGGAACAAGAGTCTCCTACTCTTAACATTTGTACACATGATCAAGATATAGAAAATTCCAAAGACATGTCAGAAATGGGTCATGAAGATGGCTTCTATAGAAGTTGTGAATCAAAAACATCTTATGGAAGCATATCAAGAATGAATCATGCGGAAGACTTTTACAAGGATAGTGAAGCATCAACACTTCTTGAAGAAGCATTACAATTTGATATTTCACAAGATCAAGCTAAAGATATGAATGGGGCATTCATCCCACATATGGAGGATCCTATCACTTATAGACTTGGATCACTCACCTTTTTAAGAGAAAGTTATTTCATCAATAATGAAGCTGACACTTTTGAAGGTCCACAACATAGCACAAAAGGATTAGCACCTTGTTTCCAAGGTAAATCATATCCTATTGTAGATAAATTTTTTGAGCAGATGAATTATCAAGGAAAAGGATTAGGCCTACATGAAAAAGGTATCCTAGAACCAGTACATATTATTGGCAATCCTAAGCATCAAGGCCTTGGTTATTCGACAATCAAGGGATCTCGACATATCAGTGATACTTCCACAAAATTGGGGGCAACTTGGTCTCAAGCAAACATCAACATAGGGAGCACGAAGAATCCTTATGATGGAACCAATGCCAATGCTACAACCCGCCACGTCATGAATCTTCATCCACTCATCACCCCATCCATGAATTGGGACCAACATCAAAAGAAAGATTTGAATCGAAGCATGAAAAATCCTTTCAAAGTAGAAGAAGATAAGAAGCATGAAGGACAAATCAAATACATATGGATACCAAAAAATACAAAGAAAGATTATCCTTATCAAACTCCATTAGTCAAAGAAACTATGGGGCAAAATAAAAGAGGGAAAATTATCCATCCAAGATGTCCACAAAGAAAAAAGAAAGCTTCTCAAACAACATACAAATTTTATCAAGCAATTGGTCCTAATTCCAGACACACTTCAGTATCCATCCATAATCGCTCATCTTCCCAAATTTGGAGAGTCAAAGGTTCCAAAATATCAACCAATCCATCTTATATTCCTAAACACACAAGTCCATCCACACCTCCACGCATGATATCCAATTATTTCATTGACCATGTGTTGGTAGCGACCCTTCACCATAAGGATTCAGAAGGCACTCTATCATGATGTGTGCACAAAGACAGAGTTAACTCTGGTATCAACAAAGCAGAACAAATTTCTCAAAATTTGCTTTCAAGTGCACGTGTCTTGTCAAAGCAACTTCTTCAAGCAAGATATAGATGGTACATTATGACAAGAGCATTAATGTTAGCAGTACTAAGTGATTTAGCATCAACTTAAAATCTCTCAGAAAATATAAAAAAATTAAAAAATATCAAAATCCAAAAAATATCAAAAAAAGGATTGAAAACAGTAAAGAAAAAAATCATCCTCTAGTGAAAACCACTTCTGTGGTGCTTTGGGCATGTACCATGATGAAAACCTAGCAAACAGGTGTCATGTGTAGAATCAAACATCTATGTGCGCTAGTTCAGGAGAAAGAATCTTATTGCATTCATAATAAAGCCATCATTTGAGCCATATCGTTCATTCATCCATGAACCATTTATCCAACCCACTGCCATCTATCCAAGTTATCTTGACCTTGATGAAGGTTTGGTGCACACTTTATGCTCGCTTATGGTAAACATCTTGACATGGGTCATTTTCATTGATGTCATCCTACCCAACATTATCTGAGCCTTGAAGCATTATCTGAATGAGCGTTCCTCTATTCAAACACCTTATTTTGTCACAAGATAATCCTTGCCATCCTTTGCATGCTTACCGTATTTATCTATACACCTATCCAAGCATCCATCTTGGCATTCCATACATTGCTAGACACTGGGCGCAAATATTTGCATCTTGCTTCGATAATAAATCTCGATATATATCCTCCTGCTTATGTGGTGATCCGAACATTGGCAAACATGAAATCAAATTGGTCAAAGCATTTGTGAGCCTAAAGATCCAAATCACTAGCCCATGGTATATTTTGACAAGAAGACATTCCTTATCAAGTTTTATCTTTCATCGAACATCAATCCAAACAATTCATATCAGTCGCATCTAATGCACACTTCAGCGTCACATCAAATCATCAAAACAATTTTGTTCCAAATCAAGCTCCATTAATTTTGATCAATTGAATCCAATCAACATCACCTTGTTTGACTTAACACACTTAGTCAAACTATCATCTTGCGCACGAATGTACTCTAGGATAACACAACTTCCTTGGGTTTACAAATTTGTTATCATCTTTGTTTGGCTTAACACACTTAGCCAACTTATCAAATCCAAAACCACCTCATTTGACTTAACACACTTAGTCAAACTACCCTCTTGTATGAGTTTACTCTGGGATAACACAACTTCCTAAACTTTATGAGTGCATTATCACTTGTGTTTGACTTAACACACTTAGTCAAACTATCAATCCATCAATCTGATCGATCAACATTAATCTTGTTTTTCAACAAAATCCCAAAAAAAAGCACTGATATCATATCCATACCTAATCGTCAAAATCATGCAAAAATTCAAAAACATTAGAAAATCAATCAAAACATTCAAAAAAATTAAAAAATCTTTCAAAATCCAAAACAAGTCAAAAATTCAAAAAAAATCAAAAATAGAGTCATCTTACCGAACTACGTTGTCTCTGAGCTTGAACGTAGGCAAGGTTGATCTTTGATCATCCCTCGAGACATTTAGGTCAGTCCTTTAGGCGTCCGTCACATTTGGCAACCCATTTTCCCATCTAGTTTACAATTAGGTTAGTCCTTAGACGTCCATCGCAATGGCATCTGTTTTCCCATCTATTTAGGTGTTTGTCGCAATGGCATTCGTTTGCTTATCTTTTTCACAATTAGGGCAGTCCTTAGGTGTCCGTCGCAATGGCATCCACTTGCCCATCTATTTAGGCGTCCATCGCAATGGAACTCGTTTGCTTATCTTTTTTCACAATTAGGTCAGTCCTTAGGCATCTGTCGCAATGGCATCCATTTGCCCATCTATTTAGGTGTCTGTTGCAATGGCATTCATTTGCTTATCTTTTTCACAATTAGGTCAGTCCTTTAGGCATCTGTCATGGCAATCCATTTTCCCATCTATCTTATCAGCAGTCAAGTCAATTGTCAGCCTAACTATGTCATCTCTAAACTTGAACATAGGCAAGGCCATCCTTGATTGGCTCCCGAGACACAAAATCCAAAAACATTCATAAATCTCAAAAAATACCAAAAAATCAAAAAATCAAAAAAATCAAAACAACCTCAAAACATCCAAATATCTGAAAAACCCAAAATGGTGCACCCGTCCCATCTCGCTTTCACCCACAATAATCTTCGCTCATAATAAATCATCGTCACCTTCATCCTTTGGTGAAGCAATCAGAAGCAAGTTTAGCAGGTTCCAAAGTGAACACCTAATCGTCAAAGTCTCAAAATTCTAGATCAGTAAGTAAGCAAGCTAGTCAACTAGGAGTATCAATAGCTTATCACCCAATCAGTCTCACCAAAACCCTGATCACAACATGTCCTAGGATGAAGCTTTCCCACGATGGACATTAGCATCAGGTACCTCGCAGTAGTTTGGCCTTGGCTAGCAGTACGAAGAACATTAGCTTGTTTGTTTACTTTAACTTGGTCTTATTTAGAATTATCTTATATTGTGCTCATTCCAAGGACCTCTCGATGATGCCTAAACAGAACAGGTTTAGAGAGAAAGGAATGGGGCAATGATCATTATCTTTTTTGTCTATTGAGTTTGTTGGATGTTCTTGTAAAATAACTTGGCGAATACTTTCTTTGTTGGGTCTGTCCTAGCAAGGTTTTCGTATGTCAAATGTGAACAAGAACACTCCTATCTGATTGTCGAGTCAGATTCCATCACACTAGGTGCAACGCCATCCTAGTTCTTAATACCTTAATGCATCGTACCTATGTGTGTTATCAAACATAAGGAAAGTTATGCTCTTTATCTCTCCCATCCATGGATAAGCAATACATCATTATCAATCATCATCATATCTAATAAAGTTGGTTTGTTGAACTTCTACATTTTTTGGATTCAAGGGTTGATCCCTCTCATTCTTATATCCTCTTTCACGCTAACAATGCATCCATCCTTCATCTACACTCTCATCTTGCATAATCATGCCATCTCATTCTCATAATCATTTAAGTTGTTCAGGATAATATAAATTTGTTATTCTAAGCATCTTCCAAACATCTCATTTTCATCATCATTATCATATAGATCATATAGTTTGACCATCCATACATCCATTTTGAACCTCTTTGTCACGAGATCGACGTCAAATCAAATCTTCTCGCTCGATCTCTCAAGGGGGCAATGTACTAACATACTTATTTCTGCTGGGGCATCTAAAAAAAAGTAGATTTTTTTTTAATTTCGATATCAGTGACATCATTCTTTGAATCAATGCCACGACTACATTGCTTCAAATAGGGGCAAAATGTAGACACGTAAAACTAATGTATCATGCATCTCACTCTAACTAACATCGAATTCTCCTATTAATCAGTTAAAACAATCAATTGATTAATTCCCTAGCTTCATCGTATTTAATTAAATAAATCAAATTATTTCATTAAGTTCTTAAGTCCTTATTTCATAACAAACTGGTTTAAATCAAATTTCAAACTCCTAAAATCCTCCAAGTTAATTAATCTCGATTAATTAACTTCTAAACATAATCACCCATTCTCCAGCTTTTGACTCAACTAGAGTCAAATCTAAACTCTCAACTAACCCACCCACTTGCACCAGTAAATCATTTCTTTGATTTATTTAATTCTTCTAGTTTCTTTCAAAAAGGCATCAAGATGGAATATTCTGTCAATTTGAATCTTCCTCCTCAAATGCTTGTCCTTCCAACAAAGCATTAAATGCTCTTACATGTCTCTTACATGTGTCTTACACAATTCAACTTAGCATTTAATGCACCTTTCATCCCCCCTAAACATGTCATTTCATCAAAAATTCAAATTTGAAATTGGCACATTGGCCAAGACTTGCACATTCCTCACCCTCTCACACCTTGACAAGTGGCATCTTGTCATTGGCTCATGAATGATCCCACATTCATCAAAATCTCTCAATCTCCTACCCTTGAATCTATAAAAGCAAGGCACTAGAACTCAATTTAACAACACATTTTCATGCAAGGTTATTCTCTTCATTTGAGAAGTAATCTTGCCCTTCATCACAATCATCTTGGCATCATCTTTCTTATCAGGGGGTGGGAAAGGGCATCCTTTCTACATCATAAGGAGTACCACTCCTGCTATGAAATAAGTTTGCTTCATGTTTTATATGCTTTGATCATTCTTGTCATTTGCTTGCATTTTGAATCATGGAGTATTATTTCATAAGGATATGCATTTATGTTATGTTGCTTTGTCAAGTTTACTAAAATTTGTAGATTTTCATGTCCACACACATATCCAAATCATCAAAAATCCAAAAATAATCAAACAAATCAGAAAATCAATCAAAAATCCAAAACATGTGAAAATCCAAAAATAAAAACATAGTCATCGGTCGAACTACGACATCTCTAAGCTTTAAAATTTGCAAGGTTGATCTATGATCATCCCCCGAGACATTTTAGGTCAGTCCTTTAGGCGTCTGTTGCAATGGAAATCCGTTTGCCCATCTATTTCACACCCTACGTCAATCCTTTAGGCGTTTGTCACAATGGCAATCTGTTTTCCCATCTATCTCATCATTGAGTCAATTTTGTCGTCAGTTGAACTACGTGGTCTTTGCGTATATAACGTAAGCAAGGATAATCTATGGATCAACTCATGAGACCCTATAGGATAGGTCTTTAAGTCAGTCTCTTCATCATAAATCTTGAAAATTCCAAAAACATTTGTAAAAACATCTCAAAATCCCAAAAACAACCTCAAAACATCTCCAAAACATCAAAACATCCAAATATTTGAAAAGACCCAAAAATGGTGCATCTATCTCATCTCGGTTTCACCTATAGTAATCATCATTCTTAATAAATCAACCATCATCTTCATCCTTTGGTAAGACAATTAGAAGCAAGTCTAGCAGATCCAAAATTGTGAACCTAATCATCAAAAGTCTCAATTATAGTTCAGTAAGCAAGCAAGTTGGTCAACTCAGAGTATCAATAGCTTACCCTCCAAATTCAATCTCATCAAAACCCTGATCACAACATGTCCTAGGAATATGACCTTCTGGCGATGGAAATCAACATCAGGTATCACCTTAGTTTAGCCTTGGCCATCGGTATGAAGAATATTAGCTTGTTTGTTTACTTTATGTGGTCTTTTTGACTTATCTTATTTTGCGCTCATTCCAAGGACCTCTCGATGATGCCTAAACAAAACAGGTTTAGAGAGAAAGGAATGGGGCAATGATCATTATCTTTTTGTCTATTGTGCTTGTTGGATATTCTTGTAATATAACTTGGTGAATACTTGCTTTGTTGGGTCCATCCTGGCAAGGTTTCTATATGTAAAGTGTGAACAAGAGCACTCCTATATGATTGTCGAGTCAAATTCCATCACACTAGGTGCAACGCCATCCTGGTTCTTTATTCCTTGATGCATCGCACCTATGTGTGTTATCAAACATAAGGAAAGTTATGCTCTTTATCTCTCCCACCCCTAGATAAGCAATACATCATCATCAATCATCACCATATCTAATAAAGTCTCAACGACTAGTGGACTTCTTGGACTTCTGCATCTTCTTGGAT
Organism: Sequoiadendron giganteum; assembly: GCA_007115665.2. Lineage (NCBI taxonomy): Eukaryota > Viridiplantae > Streptophyta > Pinopsida > Cupressales > Cupressaceae > Sequoiadendron > Sequoiadendron giganteum. The sequence goes on from CM021110.1 coordinate 47,512,995, forward strand.
TTAAGGGTTGATCTCTCTCATTCTTCTATCCTCTTTCATGCTAACAATGCATCCATCCTGCATATGCACTCTCATTCTACATAATCACATCATATCATCAGAGGACAACATCATTCGTATCATCCATCTCACATACATTGCATAATAATTTATGATGTTTAAAATAATATAGATTTGTTATTCTAAGAATCTTCCAAAAGCATCTCATTTACATAATCATTTAAGTTGTTTAAAATAATATAGATTTGTTATTCTAAGCATCTTAAAAACATCTTATTTACATCATTATCATCATATAGATCAGTTAGTCATAGCCATCCATACATCCATTTTGAACCTCTTTGTCGCGAGATTGACCTCAAATTGAATCTTTTCGCTCGAACTCTCGAGGGGGCAATGTACTAACATACTTCTTTTCGCTAGGGCATCTGAAAAAATAAGATTTTTTTTTAATTTTGATGTCGGCGGCATCATTCTTTGAACCAATGCAATGAGTACATTATTTTAAAGAGGGGGAAAATGTAGACATGCAAAACTAACATTAATATTTTTCTCCTCAATTAATTAAATCAAATTATTTAATTAATCTCCTAAGGTTCCTCCATTTAATTAAATAAACCCAAAATGTTTAATTAAAACTCTAAATATTCATTTTCTTCTCATTTGATTTCAAATAAATACAAAATACAAATCAAATGTCATACCACCTAATCATCAGCTTAATTATACAAATCCCTAATTAATGAGCTAAGCCTAACCCATGTCCCATCCTCTAGCTTTTCCCACTTGCACAATAAATCATTTATTTTGATTTATTAAAAACTCTATTTTCCTCACAAAGCATATTCTCAAGGAATATGCTCTCATTAATTCCATTTATTTGACTTTTTTGTCCAAACAAATTTCCCCCCCAAATCTCTCAACCATGTGCATTCAATGCTAAATTCAAATTTCAAATTGGCACATTGACCAAAATGTGCACAACTCTCATCCTATCACATCTTGACAAGTGGCATCTTGTCATTGGCTTATGAATGATCCCACATTCATTCAAATCTCTCAATCTTCACATCTACAACACAACTTGATGCAGAATCTCTTGCATTTTTAGTATCATTATCTTGGCATCCTTTCTACATCATGAGGAGCACCAATCCACTATGAGATGAGGGTTTAATCAAGTTTTCATGTCTTTTTTCTATCTATCTAAGTTTGCATATTTGAACATGATTAGGTATTTCATAGGGATGTTCTATTTGATTTGCTTAATTTAACTAACAATGTTAATAGTTGTTTGCTTTAAGCATTTGCAGATTTAGCATCCACACTATGCATAGGAGGTATTATTGGTCGTGTGGAAGTATGTAGAGGACTACACCTAGGTTAAGTCTATGTTTTAATGAAATGATGTTTTATGGGGTTTTTACTTGAAGGGATTTTTCCCATCTATATTTTGTGTAATGAGTAAAATATATTCCTGTATGATTCATTTATATATATATATTGTAATTATTAGTATCATAAGATCTTAATTGCTAACATGGTATCAAAGTAGGTTAGTCTATATTAATCATTTTTATAGGTTATACTAGAAGACATATAGAAATTGATGGAAAATGTCTTTATGCTCAATACAAACATGTGCAAGGTCATTTATGCAATGCATCTAGTGTGCCTTTTCTACTATTGTCTAAAATTAATTCATTACAGCTAAGTTAGTCCAAATTCTAAGCATTTTTTTATAGAAAATTTGACTGAAATTTCATACTAATTTTTCCTTGATACATTCATAGAACATATGATTGTTATTCCAACTATTTGATTTTTTTAAATGATGTTTAATGTTTAATTTTGGGTATTGTATTTCATAATATAATTGAATTTATAATTTGGTTAATTCTTGACTTAATTACAATATCTAATCAATAGACCTTTTGAAACTACCTATTCTAAAGTGTGTTGTGCTTTTTTCGGCATACGACAAATTCATTGCTAGCAATTCATCGATGGAAAATTCACTGCTAACACTTCACCGCCATGGAAAATTAACCACATTAATTATTTTAATAAAGTCAAATTTTTTGAAATATATATTAAAAAATATTAATGCAGTTAATTTTCCACAACAGTGAATTACTGGCGATAAATTTTACTTGGTGGTGAATTTTTCGTCAGTGAATTTTCCATGATGGTGAATTGCTAGCGGTCAATTTTCTATCGGTGAATTGCTAGCAGTGAATTTTCCTAAAGCCACCATTTTCTATAGATCAACATAGCTTATAAAATTGAAAAATGTATCGTTTAAACATGAAACAAATAGTCATAAGTCATGACCTTTGTTGTCCATCCCTCTATCCACTATTTCACTGTCTCTTTTTTATAGAATTATTAAAAAAATCATTTAAAAGGACTAAAGTGGAAACTTGAGCATTCCAAAACTCTAAGAGTCTTCAGCTTTGTCACAAATTCTCATGGCCCCAAAAAATTTAAAAAGAAAAAAGATTGGATTATTTTAGATGAAAACCATCCATTTTGAAATTGAAAAAATAGTGAGGAAGAGTCCATTCCAATGAACATATGAAAATAAGATGTTAACATCGTTCTTTTTATCATCAACCAATAGCATCATATTGTTGCAATAGTCTTTCTAGATTTTCATGAAATTTAATTGTCATATAAATGAAGATATTGAACATATATTTAAGATAAAAATGCAAATGGTATCAAATTTAATTTTCCCTTCAATGATACAAAATATCTCCATGCCTTATGGAAAGGAATGATTGAATGATGCTTCATGCCTATAAGGTGTCATTGTCGTGGTAATTGTGGTTGATGATTTTTCTTGTTTTATTAACATTTATTCCACTATCTTCCTCTATTTTTCTCTCCCTTCACCTTCTATATAATCACACCTTTTTTTTGTTATTTTCACACTTCTAAATGTTTTGAAGTTCCATTCACATTAATTGCTTAATTTCTACTCGGTCCTTCTAAAACGATAGTTATTTCACTTATATGCAATGCCAAAAATCCAATTTTCAAGACTATTATGCCAACCAAGAAAGCCATATCTTTTCCAAGTTTAATTTAAATATTAACTCATTAACTTATCTCGGATCTATTGTTTCTACCATATGCAATGGGCATATAGAGATGAAAATTTTGTGTTGGGTTAAAAATAGGTTATTGGAACTTGAGAAGTGGTTTTAGGATCGACATAACTACTCAAAACAAGTTTTACTTAGAAACCCATGGCATTGATCTCACACAACTTAACCCAAAATCTTAATCAAATGCTTGTATATTGACCATCAGATAGATGTGTGAGTGAGCTTAGAATATATGTAGTCCATATTCCTTATTGGTAACTAGAGTGATAGATAAACAATGCTAAAAGCCCAAGTAGTTGAGATCATGTTTGCGATCAAGATTAAAGTCAAATACTTTCAATGAAGTAGTGATGACTAATACTCCTACATTCAAATTGAAATTTTAGTTGAAAATCACCCATCTTTTTTCTATTTAGAGAACATATGTTTTTGTTTTTAATTGTAATTTATATTTGAATTTGAAGATATTTATTTCCATTCATTTAACATCATCAAAC
>CM021110.1:47516704-47532342 GCA_007115665.2 Sequoiadendron giganteum
AACCTACCAATGAATATGTGAAGCCACAATGGAAGAAGAATTGCACCAAGGAGAATTTTTTTTTGGTTGATTCGATGAAGGACCACCTTGTGCTAATTATCTCCAAGTTGAAGACAACAAGAGAAATGTTCAAAACCTTGGAGGAAATGTATGAGTTTAAAAACACAAGCAGAGAAATTTCCTTGAAGCAACAACTTCATCATGTCAAGATGGCAAAAGGAGATTCTATCTTTTTCTACTTCATGAAGATAATTGAATTGAGAGATCAACTCTCTACCATTGGGCATATGGTTGATGATAAGGATTTGGCCATGTTGGCTCTTAATGGCCTACCTAAATCTTGGGAACCATATATCCAAGGCATTAGTGCAAGATCAAAGCTACCTAAGTTTGATCGCTTGCGGGCATATTGCATTCAAGAGGAATCGAGATTAGCATCAAGAGGCAATGAGAAAAGTTCTACCAATGAGGAGATTCATGTACTCACCGCTCAATCTTCGAAGAAGAAAGGAAGAGAAGGAAAGAAAGGATACTTCAAGAGGAACAAAGATAGAAGATATGGTGGAGCTCCTCCATCTAAGAAGAAGAAAGATCTTTCCCACCTATAGCACTTTAGATGTGACAAGTTTGGTCACTATGCAAACGATTTCCCAACTAGACCAAAACAACATACCTCAATTGCTCATGTGGGTGTGACCTCTCCTCAAAAGGATTCAAGTGAATTTCTATTCTATTCTACCTTATCAAGAAATTTTCCAACAGATAGCAACACTTGGTTGATTGATAGTGGTGCCTCCTGTCACATTACTGGATTTAGAGAAAATCTTTCAGATTTGGTAATGATAGATACAAGTGTTCAAGTCATAATTGGAGCTGATGTATGTTATTTTGTGAAAGGTGTTGGGACCTCCATTGTCCACTTAGTTTCTAGCATCTCCTTGCAGTTGAGTGATGTACTATTTGTACCAGGCATCAAGTGGAACCTTGTCTCTATCTCAGCATTGGAGGACAAGGGTTACCAAGTTGCATTCTTCAAAGGTAAAGTTATTGCATGGCCAAAGAACTCTAGCATCAAGTCATCCCAAGTGATTGGTGTTCGGAAAGAATGTCTCTACAGACTTTCCACTCGCCCTCTACAAGCATTGTTGCATGATACATCAAGTTCATGCGAGATTTAGCATAGAAGAATTGTTCACATTCACTTTTGAGCACTTCCAACCATGGAGAAGATGGTAACTAGCATTCCTAAACTCAGCCAGGAGAATGAAGGTACTTGTCAAGGATGTGCATTGGGTAAGAATACTAAAAGACCCTTTCATAGTAGTGAAAGTAGATCTAAATGCATTCTAGATCTTGTTCATTCTGATTTGTGTGGTCCAATGTATGTTGATTCTTCAAGAGTGGTTTCTTGTATTATGTAATTTTCATTAATGACTACTCTAGAAAGACTTGGATTTATTTCTTAAAGACTAAAGAATATGAGGAATTACTTGAGATACTCAAGGAATTTAAAGCTCAAGTATAAAATTTTGTTGTGAATTAAGAGGGAGTTTTGTGTTTCCTACAATCCACAACAAAATGGTGTAGCAGAAAGGAAGAACAAATCTATTGTAGAAGCAACTAAGGCCATAATTCATGATCAAGATCTGCAAATCTTCCTTTGGGCCAAAGCTTCTAGGACACTTGTGTATGTTCTAAATCAGAGTCATTGTATCTTGGAGAACATGACTCCTGAAGAAGCTTTCACAAGTATGAAGCCTGAAGTTAGCCATTTGAGAATATTTGGTTGTTCTATGTATGTTCATGTCCCTAAAGACAAAAGGACAAAGTTGGAACCATCTGGAAAGAAGCGAATATTTATGGGCTACAGTGAGTCTTCAAAATCCTATAGGATTTACATTCTAGTTTAGAAACTGATAGAGATCAACAAGGATTTTACATTTGAAGAAGATGTTGCATTCAAGAGATCTAAAGGTTCTCACATGGAGATGGATAATGAAGACCAAGAGTCTCCTCAGGACATGGAAATTTACCATACTCCTAAGATTCGGAGGGAGGCTACTGATTCTAAAGAAGATGATGATCCAGTTGATCCTTTGGAACATACTAATGGGCCTACATAAATTTTTATTAGTCAAAAGAGACCTCTATGGGCTAGGAAAACAATGCAGGAGGAAGAGAAGTTTGCAACCCCTAGAGGAAAATTTAGAGAAAGCAAAAGACCTCAAAAATTTTCAAGCTATGTTGCATTGATGATTCAAATGATTGAATGTAAGCCTTCCAATTTTGAGGAAGCTTCAAGTTAGCAAGTATGGAAAGATGCTACTGTTGAAGAGTATCAATCTATCCTCAAGAACGATGTTTGGGACATTGTACCTAGACCAGAAGGAAATTTTTTTGTATCTTCTAAGTGGATTTTCAAGATCAAGCATGCGGCTGATGGAAGCATTAAGAAGTACAAGGCTAGATATGTCGATAGAGGGTTCTCTCAGAAAGAGGGAATATATTATGAGGAAACATTTGCTCCAGTTCCTCATTATACCTCCATCAGGACTATCATTGCCATTGCATAAACTAAAGGATGGAAGTTACACCAGATGGATGTGAAGACATCATTTCTAAATGGTGTAATTGAAGAAGAGGTATACATTGAGCAACCTGATGGATTTTAAGTTCATGGGAAGGAGTCTCATGTTTGCAGATTGAAGAAGGCTTTGTATGGCCTTAAGTAAGCTCCTTGTGCTTGGTATGAGAGGTTTTATCGATACCTACTGAGCTTGGGCTTCTCCAAGAATGATATTGATTCAAACCTATACTTCAAGGTAATTGATGGCAAAGAATTGATCTTAGTTCTCTATGTTGATGATTTATTTCTTACTGGAGAAGAACACCTCATTATCAAATGCAAGAAAGAGTTGGCTTCAAAATTTGAAATGAAGGATCTTAAGTACATGCATTACTTCCTTGGTTTAGAAGTATGGCAGAGGCCTAATGAGATCATTCTAAGTCAAGGGAAGTATACAATAGACATCCTGAAGAGATTTATTATGATGGACTGCAAATCCATGTCTACACCTATGGAAACCAACTTTCAGAAGCTAAAAGAGGTTGTAGCTAGTTTAGATCTGGTGGATCCTACTATGTACAGGAAATTGATTGGATCATTGATGTATCTACTCAATACTAAACCAGATATTTTGTATATAGTGAGTGCACTTAGTCAATTCATATGTGAACCAAGGAAAATACACCTAGTTGAAGGAAAGCATATCCTGAGATACTTGCATGGCACAGTTGGGTATGGCTTGAGATATTCATTTGGTGTGGACTTGAAGCTTCTTGGTTATAATGATTTTGATTGGGTAGGGTGTGTTGTTGATCGGAAGAGCACCTTTGTTGTTTCAGTTTGGGTTCTATGATGATCTCCTAGTGTAACAGGAAGCAATCTTCAGTGGCACTAAGCACCGAGAGGTCGAGTACATTGCAGCATGTGTGGCAGCTCTAGAATCAGTGTGGCTTTATAGAATCCTTCTAGGATTGTTTGGAAAATCATTGGAGAAAACTATCATTCATTGTGATAATCAAAGTTGTGTGAATATTTTTGTCAATCAAGTGTTTCATGACATAACCAAACATGTTGAGATCAAATACCACTATATCAAAGACATGGTATTAAGGAAAGCAATCCAGTTAAGATACATTAGCACTGATGAGAAGACAACAGATATTCTCACCAAGCCTCTCTCTAGAGTAAAATTTGTATACTTTCGAGACAAGCTTGGTATTGTGGAGAATGAAGCCCTAGCTAAGAGGGAGACTCAGCTTCAGTGATCTTTTGTGATTTACTTTAATTCATCTTTCTCCAAGTGAAAGAGTGTAAAGAGTGGAAAACTCCTTAAAAATAATTCGACAATACTTAAAATAAATTCCATTATATTCCAAATAAAGTCGTCATCTCTTTCATTCATTCATTCATAAAACAAGTCGATTACATACAACGACATAAAAGTCAAAAAGATAACTTCATAATAATCAATCTAAATCTTACAAGTGTCGAAATACACATTTCAAATAATAATTACAAAGGATGATAACATATCCAGTTTACAAATTCGAGACTTATGCATTCAGTTGTCATAAGCTCGTCAATTTATACATCATGAATAATAAAGCATTAAAATGAAGATTCAGTCTGTCGATCTTCCATCCATAAGCAAATCTTCAAAAGAAGACGAGAACAAGGATCAGGCGCTTTTCTGCCCAACCTCGAAGCTTACGCTTCCCCGGAATTTCTTAGCCAATCAAGAAATACCCGACCCTACATGAATTGCTTAGCAAAAAGTAGTCTATGAGCAAGATGGAATCTGGTGCATGCCTAGTACTACTAGTAAACCACAAGCATTTTCATTTTTCTGATTCAGTTTAGAAAGAAGCAAGTTCGGTACTAGGATATGGTAGAGAGCTCAAATAATCCATCTATTTCAATGGTACAAAAATTACTTGGCCAAGTAAAATGTCATGCACAACAATAAAAAGTAGTTTTGGAAAAAGCAAAACTACACTCTCTATTTACCCATATTTGGCACCCGTCCCAGAAGGTAACTTTCCCAAAAATATCACATGCAGAATTATCTATCATTCATGCATGGTTCAAACAGTCAAACATAATCTTTCACAATCTTTCAAAACATTAATTGAAAACAGTATTTAAAATGAAAACAGTTTATCAAACACCAATTTTCATTGTTTTAATTCGCATAAAGACATAAAATCAGTATTTTAATTAAGTCATTTAAATAATCAATAAAGTTTCAAAAATGAAGGTGTATCTCCAGTATGTTGAATAATACATATAAAAACGTAAATTAAAAGAGCACACATTCAGTTGTTTCAAACTCTTCTCTAATTTAAGTTGTTTAAAATTTGTTCTGATAGTTTTCAAAAATTGACTAAAACTCAAGTTTAAACGTTGTGATTCAAATTAATCCTATTTCAGCGTTTAAATATCAATTATTTATCAAATTAAATCTAACTATTTTAAATTTATGAGTTTTGACAATTTCCATGAAAAGTGAAATAATCAAGTTAAAATTATGTTTCTATGTTTTTCTGTCAATAATTTCTTTATTTTCTTTATTTAACAAATTTGTATCAGCATAATTTTGTTCCTCTCCATTTGGTCATTTGGTCTCCAAGTTTAAATTAGTTTTCTATTGTTCGGTTCGTTCTTTTATGAACGATTTAAAATGAATTTTATCTAATTTCAGCATAAATAAAATTAATTTTTTGTTTATGAGCTTTCTGGTTTTCTGGAAAAATAAATCACAGTTTGATTTTTTTCCTAGCATGAAGATTTATCTAATTGTTTTTCATTTAATCTACATCTAAATTTCTGTCTATAATTTTGGAAAAACAAAATTATTTTGTTGATTGTTTTTTGTTCTAACAAAATGCAAATATTTTTTCTGATAGTCATAGTTTTCGTTTTGTTTCTCTATTCTCCTAATTTCTTTAACAATCAAGATTTTCTTAACTTTCCAACATTCACTTCCAGAATTTGTTGAATTTCAAATTGAAGGAACTAATTTATTATTTCCAAATTACAAGTTCCTACTTGTTTTTTTTTTCTCCTCTGCTTTCTTAACTCTTTTCTTGTTGTTGTTGTTTGCTCTCTCTCTCTCTTTCCTATTGCTGCTGCGTAGTCTGCCTGTGGAGGGAGTGGGAATTAATTCCCTTTGTTGTTGCTGCTGCATAGTCTGCCTGTGGAGGGAGTGGGAATTAATTCCCTTTGTTGTTGCTGACTGTGCAATAACACAGAGGAAGCCTGCTACAGGGATTTGCGTGGGAAGTGTTCCATTAACCTACACATGGAGTGGATGGGGGCTACGAATGGAGAAGGACCAAAGTTGTTGCATGGGGAGGTAAGGTCCCTATGCCCATGCCTTTGCTGGCTCCTCCTTGCTATGTGGGGGCTGCTCCTCTCCCTTCCTGCGTGCTTCACCAAAAACTTCCCTTCTCCATGTGTGGCAATGTGAACTGGTTGTGTGGTTTTTGCTTGCCTTGTTCAAAAAAAATAAAAATTACACTCTTCTCCTTTGTGGCTAGGCGAGATCATAAACGTAATTGTCAAGCTTTCCTAATGAATTTTCCTGTGTATTTAATTTTGAATTTCTTCTCTGAGTGTCTAAATTTTTCTCTCCCTCTTCAATTTCGGATTTTCAACAAGATATAGATTTTCTTCTTTCATGCATTCATGCATAATCCAGATCCATTAATCTCTCAATTTGATCTTCAGATTAAATTCATAACTCTTAGTTAAAGATATTTTAAGATATTTACTTCTTTCAGTTTAGCTATATTCATTTTTTTATTGCAATTTTCAAATTCAAAATTTTGAACAGAATAAATTTCCATTTCACAATTTAACTAAATTTAAAAATGAATCTATTTCTAAATATTAAAAATCATTTATTTTCACTATTTCCAATTGAAATATCATTTAAATTTAAAAATAACTTTATTAAACTAAATTTAATCAAAGTCAAGTTTAAAACTTTATTATATTAAATTTTCAAATTTTCAACTTCATATTTCAAAAATAAGAATAAAATATTAAACATACAATCTATTTTATTTAAATTGCATTAAATTTCATAATTTAACAATATCATCTACAAAAATGAAATTTTACAATTTTATAAGAAATCACACCAAAACTAAATTTTTCGATTTGCAAGCATAATATACGCACAAGACATTTAAAAAAAATATGAATCTATGTGAGTGTGTGAGATCTCATCTATTCGCACACATCAATCGGTTAAACAACTCTACCTGATCGTTGTTCTCACCTTCAACCTCATTCACCTGTTTCCTGCGTTCACTTGCACTCAATTTATCATCAGTAATGACAAACCCCGAAATAAACATAAATACAATAATTTGCACTTCAATTTCAATTCAATTTCATCTTCATTTCATTTCGAATTTCAATTAAATTATCTTTTAAAAATAATAATTAAATAATCTAATATAAAATATAAAGTAAAGTTTGCATTTAAATAAGGAAGCAAAATTTCATACATGACAAAGAGAAATTTGAGGTGAAAGCCCTTGTTTCCACCCTCTGGGAGTAGCCATGGTGGATGTCATGTGTGTGACTCCATGACAACATCATGTGAGAGAGTCTGTGATGATTTTCTTGTACTTGTGTTTATTCACCCTTTGGAAGTAGCCATGGTGAACGTCATTTTGAGATGACAACATCACATTGAGTGAGTCCATGATGGGAACTTGTGCACATATGCTTTACCATACATGGGAGTAGCCATGATGGTTGACATCATGATTAAGTGAATTCATGATGATTTTTTTCCACATATGGGTGAAGCCATTGTGGATTTCATGTTGAGAGACTCCATGACATTGGATATCTGGAATTATTCCTCCCTAGCTGAGAGGGAGTGTTGATGTTAGAGCAACTACAAACTTTTACTTCTAGCCCTGATTTCTTTGAATTAAAGAATAAATTAAATACATAGCCTATCGACTATATAATTTATTAAGATTACTATTGGTGAAGAGGCGTTTCACCTTGAATATTAATTAATATTTAATTATTATTATTTTGGGCTGACTTTATTAAATTGTGCCTCCTTAAATGAAGAGACGTGTTGATCCATGAAGAGCTTGACCTCCTTATCTTGAAAGGATGTGATCCTTCTATCTCTTGTATATAAATACAAGGTAATGATCATTCATTATAATTTGCATTCATAGAAGAAGTTTGCATTTGAGCAGCAGATCATCATCTTGCAACAGCAGATTGATTCAAGGAGAAACTTATTCATTTGTATTCTCGCGTCTAGGAGAGGTGTGATTATTCATTATATAAATTGACATTGTGTTGTTCTTGAGTTGTAAGAAATTTTTTTCTCTTATCACTTCAATATATAAGAGATATATTTGTTGCATTTTTCTCCCTCAAGTTGGAGGATTTTCCTAGGGTATCTTGTTGTGTTCATTATCTTATGTGCTTCATTTCGAGTTATTGAATATCTTATAATAATATTAACATCAGTAGCTATCATGTTAGGAATCATCACCAATGTTGACTATAGAGCTTTTCTTTGCCTCCATCCTACCTCTTCCCTAATGTCTTAAAGTGAAACATTTCAATTTTCTACCAAAAATTTGGTTTATTTTACAATTGAAGTCCTACATATTTTAAACTACTTTGAATCTATAGTCTGTGCCATATAATATAATATATCTATTAGTGAATATGAATGTGATAAATTTGGAGAATTTTTAGTGATAAATTATTAAGGAATAAGGTTAATGGGTTAGCTTAAGTGGTCGCATTTGTAGTATTTTATAATACTAGCTCAATGTCATTGTACAAAGGGTTCATAGTAGGGGATTTTGCAATTTTTTCCACATAGCATATGACTATATGCATCAAAAACAAAATCTTTTCATTATTAGCAATCATGTTTATATGTGTGTCTGTGTTTGCATGCACATACATACATACATATATGTATGCATGCATATATATACATAAATACATGTATATGTGTGTGGGCAAACCATTAGAAGTTAAGTAAAAATATTATTTTTGCATACATGGTATGGGAAATTATAGATTTGATGAGTGTAACTAATGTATGAGAGACTATTGGCAAGTTCATATTGAAGAAAAAAATAATGAAGGAAAATAAAATGAATTTAATAATGTGATCTTATATTGATAGAACTCAATACCCAAGATTATCCAACCATCAATTTTAAATAGACTAACTCAATTTATAAACAATAACCCACTTTCTTAACTAAGTCAAACAATAGATTTCACATAAACAATAAAATAATTTTTCAACTTATATAATATTATCACGTTTACTATCTAAAATATTAACTAAAATTAATTTAATAAAAATATAATTTATTAATATATTGATACAAAACAAATTCCACTAAAAAAAACTGATATAATAAACCACAACACCTCATAAATAAATTTATAATAATACATTAATTTTTTAAAAAATTAAAAGTAAAAAAAATCAATAGAAACGTATCAAAATATAAATATAAACTAAGTAAATTGAAATTTTGAATGACTGACAAACATTTAAAATGTGGGGTTAAAAAAGTTTGGTCTTTAGTTTTGCAGTGGGTGGTAAGGAACTTCTTATCTTCACTTCTACGCATCCTGAAAATTTTGTCACCTTCTATTTGAGAGCGAAAAATCAGAAATCTGGTCATACAAACAGATAGGAATAGCGACCTCCTGAGCACGTGGGCATTAGTCAACTCCGAACTGGAACAGCTGGCTCTCTAAAAGTCAAGCATAACAATAGACGAAATACTCCTTTTCACATAGGAAGCTCTCTTTTTGTGAGAAAACAGACTGATCAATCCATCATTGCACTTCTCTCTTCTAAGACAATTTTGTCTTGGGAGAGGGGTTCATAGTGGAGGGGGTTTAATAGTGGGGAATGGGATAGAGCTTGTCTTTAGTGAATGTCGTAGTGGAGCGTCTTAATATTCAATTATAAAATATTTTTTATCAATAAAGTACACAAAAACAAATCATGTGATGTCACATCAGTGCACCAATAAAACATGACTTAGTGGACAACCATCAGTCTCACTTTTTTTTGGATCTTTTTGGACACCTCAGAAAAAAGCATGTTGATGCATCATATTTGATGATGTAGCCTTGAACTTTAGTTTGAAGCAGGTGAATTGCCAAATAAACAACTATACAAAATTGGGAGTGTTATAAAATTTCCACGTAGGATTTTCAGAAACGTGAAGTTAGGGTGCTCCACTATGGACCCCTCTCCCCTAGTTGATAAAGATTTTTTTTGTAATAGGAAGTTTGTAGTATATGGGATTATTTCATACTTATATTAGTATTGGAGGAGGTATTTAATTACATTTCAATGGAAGATATATATATCCGACTTTTTGAAGATTCAAACCTATGACCTATTTTTTAATTAAAAAAAATATATACATTTGAAAAAAATGGTTTATCATATCTTGATTTCAAGTCATTGTTCTCCATATATGTTATTTTATTGTATATATTTATATTTGTTGATTTATATGGTGATTCCCATTAACTAAATCGTATCATAGCATTTTCATTTTTATATCTTATTTTAAAGAGCATTTTATAGTTTATTAAAATTAGATAAGTTTTATTTCTATCAACCTAATGATATAAATTGGAGTATGACTTTTTGAGATTTTTTCAAGGTTATTTTTTCCAATATTTTGAAAAAAAATATTTTTATAAAGGATTTATTTTGATTATAAAATTAAAAACTATCTAATATTTATTATAATTTTAAGAAAGATATGATAGACAACTTTTTTCTTGTATAATATTGTGTTTGTATTACTTCCTTTTATCCTCTAAAATTGCATGTAAGAAAGAGAGGAAAAAATGCACCCAACAACCAAGTTTGGTTGAGCTCAATAGGCAGATGGCCTAGTCTAACTATGAATAGCCAAGTTCATAGCCTAGTTCAACTAGGATTAGGCTAGGAGGGCTAACTTGAGTTGAAAGGTTTGAGTTTGGTTTCTTATTGATGATTTGACAATCTATTTTTTGTTCAATTTTTCACAATTAAACATTGTTATTTTTATAGTTAAATTAGATATTTATTTGATCTAGTTGTAGATTTGTATTCTATTGGAGGTGTTAAGGCCTAATTTATATAACATTTGAGGAATAATGAAATAATGTTGTGTTTTAAATTGCAAGATTTGGTATCCATCCAAGAGACATGGTAACATGCCCTAGTCTAGTCTATTGTAGTGATGGGGGATAAAGATAAATACCAAGATTTAGCGGTGTAATTGGGTCTATGGTGTATTTTGGAGCTTCCTAGCATGGATTTCTATGTGAGTATGCTTGAAAATTTAGTGGAGATGTGGAACTCAAATACTTTTGTATTTATACACCCAAGAAGAGAGATGACTAAATTATGTTGGAGGATGTGTCATGTATTCTTTTCTTACTAGTGTAAGGATCACATGTGTTATTTTAGAAAAATATTAAATATGTTGAGATATGTAACACATATATACTACATGTGGGAATATAACTTCACATAGGTATAGTTTTGATCAATGAGGTTTATAGATAGCATATATTATGATGAGCATTCTACAAATTAAATATGTTGATTTCTATTGTATCTACTTTGATTGGTGTTGAAGTGAGAGGAGGGATGATGGAATAGGGCATGGTTTAGATCATTCATGCTATGAAGTGGGTTGGAGAAGTGTATGCTTGGGATCAGTACATGCTAGCCCATTTGTACTATGATATGAATTAATTTATATAGGATGGTAGCTAGTACATCATGGAGGGTACCTTATTTTAGTCATAATATTTTGAGCATATAGTTGTGACACAACCAAAGTGGTAGTCCTATTAACATGCGAAGTAGGAGAGACATATTGTACATGATAGTATGGTGTGGAGAGGCAGTCCTAGAGGGTTAGTGGAATAGAGGAGTGGCATGTGTAGCTAAAAATATAAGATAGAGGAAAATATCACACAAATACCTCTTTTGAACACCTAGAATACTGAGAGGGGGTGAATCGATATTCCTTTAAACCAATTAAACATAACACATCCAATTAACATAGTAGAAATAACTACAATGATGTAAGAAAGCATGAATACAACCACAAAATCACATGACACATGAACACTAGTATTTTTACGTGGAAAACCCAAAAAGGGAAAAACCACAATAAGGTTTAGCTCATAATATTTTATATCCAGATATAAGATATGGGTAAGTGCACCAAGATGGTTCCCAAAAAGGGGACTTAAGTGGACAATTTTTTCTAAAATCGAGAAATACTGACCTTGGACATGAAATTGAGGATACGTACACTCAAAATTTTGAGATGGAACAAAAAAAGGATTCAAGTGCTCCAAGTCTACTTTCTAAACTACTAATTTATTTTGAAAATGGTTGAGATTAAGGGGTTCAAATGAGGGACGTACACAAATTGGTGTTGTTTTTTTCAGAAAAACATAGCATAGCAACTCTTGTACGACCCTCGTACGGTGAACTTTTTTTTAGTATTTTTAAAATCACAATGGTCAAAAGTTAGCTAACAGTATGTAGTTGATGCACAATTTTTCTAATAATTTTTTAATGAATATTTTATTTTTAACGAATTTTTAAAGTGGACATTTCCTGAAAAATAGAATTTTGGCCGTGCTACACCTACAAATTTTGGAAACTAATTGAATTTTATTTTTTTATTTTTTTAAATTTGTAGAATGGAGTCTAGTTTCTAAAAATGTAATTTATTTGAAAAATTGATTAATGGTTAATTTATAACGAAAAAAATACCACACACTACTTTTTGGCAAAAAAAAGACATACAAATAAAATAAATTATGGATGAAAGGCTTAACATTTTCAAAAAGTGAAAAAAATTACATCGTTGGATAGCTAAGAGAGAACCCAACATTACCCATGTGTTCAATTTTTTTGATATTGAACCACGTGCAATCCTAACGGTGAGCACGAACTCGATTATGTGAAATATGGTAGATTTTTTAAAAACACATCTCTAGTCATTGGGAATGCCCTCCAAGCCTTTGGGTTGGTATTCCAAGGAAAATACCAAGCCTAAGGCTCGGTAATTCCCAAAGCAAGATATAACGTGAGCGCATTATAACACGCTCACGTTATATCTTAGTTTTGACATGTTTTGTGAATGCATTTTTTGCGTTTCGTGAATGCATTGACAAAATGTGAACGCGTTATAATGCGCTCGTATTTTGGTCTACTTTGAATTTATTTTCTTATACTCTAAGTTATATTTCATGTATATAAGCAAGATGTTTGAGAGTGGTTTTAGATCTCTAGGAGTTATAATGCAAATTCTAGTTTCTGGAAGATCTTAAAAATTTCAGACTTAGTCAAATTTCAGTAATCAACATGTCAAATTTCAGTAATCAGGAGGTCAGATTTTAGTAGTCAACAAGTTCTATCATCTTTCTCTCTCACTCTCTCCTTCTCTCTACTCTCTATCTCTCCACTCCCTCTCTCTCTCCCTTCCTCCCTCTCTCCCCTATCTCTCTTCTAGTTTTTGAAAGATCTCACAAATTTCAAACTTATTCAAATTTCAATAATCAGGAGGTCAAATTTTAGTAATCAAAAAATTGTATTATTTCTCTCTCTATCTCACTCATTTTTATCCCTTACACTCTAGACCTCTCTCTCACTATCTCTATCCCTTTTTTTGAATCTCTCTCTCTGTATCTCTCTCCTTTTCCCTCTAATTCTCTCTACCTCACTTCTCTCTCCCTCTCTCCCACCTTCCCTCTCTACTTATCTCTATCTCCCTCCCTCTCTCTCTCTCTACCTACCTACCTCTCCCTCCATCACGCCCTACCAGTCTCTCTATTTCTCTCTAGCTAACCTCTCTCTCACCTCTCTCTCTCTCCCTCCATACTTCTCTCTCCCTCTCTTCTTCCCTATCTACTCTTTATCTCCCAATCACTCTCTACCTACCTCTACATCCATCAAATCTTACCACTCTCTCTACACCTCTCTCCCTCCCTCCCTCATTCCCTCTCTACTTCTCTCTAGCTCGCCTCTCTCTCTACCTCTCCTTCCATCTCTACTTATCTTTATCTCCTCTCTCCCTCTCTCTACCTACCTCTCCTTCAACCACTCTTTATTTCTCTCTATCTCACCTCTCTCTCCCTCACTACTCTCTCCCTCCCTCTCTACTTATCTATATCTCCCCTCTCCCTCTCTACCTAGCTCTCCATCCATCACAACCTACCACTCTCTCTCCATTACTCTCTATCTCACCTCCCACTCTCTCCATCCATACCTCTCCCTCTCCTTCCCTCTCTACTCTCTACCTCCCTAATCCTTCTCTACCTACTTCTCCATCCATCACTCCCTAACACTCTCTCTACACCTCTCTATCTTGCTTCTCTCCCTCCCTCCCTCATTCCCTCTCTACTCTCTCTCTACCTCTCCTTCCCTCTCTAATTATCTTTATCTCCCCTATCCCTCTCTCTCTCTCACTAGATGTCTCCCTCCCTACCTTTTCCCCTATCTACTCTCTATCTCTCCTCTCCCTCCCTCTACCTCTCTCTCTCACTCTCTCTCACTCCTCCCTTACCCTCTTTCTCTCTCACTCTCTCCTCTTTATCTCACCATTCTCTCTTTCCCTCTTTGTAACTCTCTACTTCTCTATATGTCACCATTCTCTCTACATATATTTATCTCACCTATCCCTCTTTACCTCTCCCTTCCTCCCCTCTCTCACCCACCCTCCCTCCTTCCCTCTATCTCTATCTCTCTCTACTTCTCTCTATCTCACCTATCCCTCTCTAGCTGCATATCCCTCCATCACTCCCTACCACACTCTCTCTATTGCTCTCTATCTCACCCTCTCTCTCACCTCCCTCTCTCCCCCTCCATACCTCTCCCTCTACTTCCCTCTCTACTCTCCCTAATCTCCCTAATCCATCTCCTACCTCTCCATCCATCACTCCCTACCACTCTCTCTATACCTCTCTATATCGATTCTCTCCCTCCCTTATTTTCTCTCTACTTCTCTCTACCTCTTTATCTTTCTCTAATTATCTTTATCTCCCCTAGCCCTCTCTCTCTCTCACTAGATGTCTCTCTCCCTACCTTTTCCCATATCTACTCTCTATCTCTCCTCTCCCTCCCTCTACCTCTCTCTCTCACTCCTCCCTCACCCTCTTGCTCTCTCACTCTCTCCTCTCTATCTCACCATTCTCTCTTTCCATCTCTATAACTCTCTCCTTCTTTATATGTCACCATTCTCTCTCTACTTATCTTTATCTCACGTATTCATCTTTCCTCTCCCTTCCTCCCCTCTCTCACCCACCCTCCCTCCTTCCCTCTATCTCTAACTCTCTCTACTTCTCTCTATCTCACCTATCCCTCTCTACCTGCATATCCCTTTATCACTCCCTACTACACTCTCTTTATTTCTCTCTATCTCACCTCTCTTTCACCTCCCTCTCTCTCCCTCCATACTTCTCCCTCCATCTTTCCTTCCTTATCTACTCTTTATCTCTCATGTCTCTCTCCCTCTCCTTCCCTCTCTACTTATCTTTATCTCCTCTTTCCCTCCCAACCTCTCTCTCTCCCCAATCCCTCCCTCCCCAATCCCTCCCTCACCCTCTTTCTCTCTCAGGATATTAGGTATAAAGTTGAGGGTATAGGGTATAGGGATGAGGGTTTAGGGTTTAAGGTTGAGGGTTGAGGGTTGAGGGATAGTGTTTAGGGTTGAGGGTATAAGGTTAAGTGTATAGGGTATATGGATTATGGTTTAGGATATTGGGTATATAGTTGAGGGTAATGGGTTGAGGATATTAGGTTTAGGGGTGATGGTTTAGGTTTTAGGATTTATGTACAAGTTTAAGGGTTGAGGGTTGAGGTATAATGTTCAGGGTTGAGGGTATGAGCTTAAGTGTATAGGGTATAGGGATTAGGGTTTAGGGTGTAGGGTTAAGGGTATAAGATATAGGGTTAAGACTTGAGATTGTAGGGTTTTCCGTTTAAGTATAGGGTTGAGGGATAATTTTTATG
>CM021110.1:47538403-47574760 GCA_007115665.2 Sequoiadendron giganteum
CAGAGATGGAGAGAAGTAGAGAGAAGTATATAGGGAATGAGAGAGAGAGAGGGGGGAGGAGGGAGGGAGAGAGATAGAAGTAGAGAGGGGAGGATGGAGGGATAGAGGGAGAGAAGTGTGATAAAGAGAATGAGAGAGAGAGGAGGGAGGGTGAGAGATAGGCAAAGAGGGAAGGTGGTTGGGATGAAGGAAGAGAGAGAGGAGGGAGGGAGAGAGAGAGGTAGTGAGAGATAGGTTAGATAGATTGAAGTAGAGAGGGAAGGTGGGTGGGAGGAAGGAAGAGAGAGAGGGGGAGATAGAGAAAATTAGAGGGAAAGAGGGAAGGAGGGAGAGAGAGGCTAGATAGATAGAAGTATAGAGGGAAGGGGAGAGTGTGTGAGAGAGGTGTAGAGCATAAGGGATAAAAAATTTGTGAGACAAAGAGAGAAAGATGATACAACTTGCTGATTACTGAAATTTGACATGTTGATTACTAAAATTTGACTAAGTCTGAAATTTTTGAGATCTTCCAAAAACTAGAATTTGCATTGTAACTCCTAGAGATCTGAAACCACTCTCAAATATCCTACCTATATACATGAAATATAACTTAAAGTATAAGAAAGTAAACATCCATAGGTAAATTTCAACTTATACTTAAATGTTTATTTCATGTATATAGTTTCCCTAAAAGCTAACAAGAAGAAAGAGACAAGAAAAAGAGAAGAAAATATTTTCAATGTAGAACAAAACACGAGTGCGTTATAATGCGAGTGCATATAATGCGCTCGCATTTTGGAAATGTTTTTTTCATTTCAAAAAATGCACAGTTTTTGAACTCAAAATGCGCGCATTTTTTGAAATTTAAACCATAACGCGAGCGCGTTATAACGCACTCGCATTTTAACACACCCACGTTAGGCTTGATCATTACCAAGCCATAATGCGAGCGCGTTTTACTATAACGAGTTCACGTTTTCTCTATTTCGGGATGAAAAAGTAAGTTGTCCATGAAATTGCTACCCATTTCCATGCACTTGCCTATATTACAAAAAGGCTCACTTCCAGGCTAGGACACACTGTCCAAAAGAAGGCTCACAACCCACTGAGAAAGAACAAAGAAGGGTTGGCAACACTACCTATTTGAACTAATATAATAGCATCTATCATATGCTAGATTACAATTCCAATGAAGTACAAAATGATCTTCACACTCATATGAATCAATACTTTGCTCTATTCACAAACTACTCAATACTGCATCACACACATGTAGGTGAACCACCATACATGTCATATATCTCTTCAACATTCACATGCAATCTACTCTACTACATCATCACCACATTCACATACCACACACTTCACACTTCTCATACTCTCTAAACTTTTGGTGTTAATCTCATATATATATATATATATATACACACACACACATCAAGTGTAACTTCAATTAGGTCGACCTAATTTTAAGTAACACACAAAATTAAGTATTTCTTCCTCAAAGAATTTTATCCACACTTAGCATCTAAATTCAAAATTCAAAATTCAGTTTACATCAAGATAGGTCAGCATGTCCATACCTAATATAAATCCTACATTAGCTAGAATCACTTGCTTATTCTCCACAAAATATCAAACGTGTTAGGTCAACCAAAAATTAGACCTAAACACAAAATCTTCAAGTGTTCATGTAATTTGCCAAATGTGGAACCTTAAAGCTTGATCTCCCTTTGAATTCTCATTCAACCGACATTTAATAGCTTATCTTTATCATCATGAAATAGAATAATTATTCATGAAGAAATGTGGAATCTCCCACACCGATGCACTATACAAAAGGTAACTGCGATATGCAAGACTGCACATTGTCATTCATATCTTTTGGGAAACTTCACAAAATGTCCCAAAATCTTGAATATAGTTGCATTTGAAGAACTCAAAACTATAGTTACAATTATAGAATATTATACCAACGTGTGGTGAAGTGCAAACCCAAAAATTGACGCACTGAACCACAAAATTGTCAAAGGAAATACTTAGCCAATTTCCTGATAAGCCATTTCAGACCAACTTGCACTTTACATATGTCACTAAAAGTATTTCCACACTATGCTAGGATGATCATAACAATGTTGACATCAATGACAACATTGGATCAAGAAAAATATATACACCTCATGCTCATGTTGCCAAACTGCATCATCAATAATAGACTTCCAACTTTTAACAACCTTATCAGGGGATGGAAGCATGGATTGCAAATTCCTTATAAATTTAAGGTGTTTTCTAGTTGTGATAGATTTGTGGTAAGCATAAGTTAGGTTTTGGAGAGTTTTTCCATGAACAAGTGCTTTGATAGTTTTCTATTTTGTAGATTCTTCCTCCTCTATATTTCTTATTGAGGATTATGAGATTGGATATAAGAGTTGGGGATGTTCTTAGAGTCATTACATGATATGGTATTAGATGATGAGGGGTCAATATGATGTTTGGGTAAAAAAGGGAGTGGTAATGATGGTGGGATATGACATAAATTTCTCCTATATATTAGGTAATAGAGTGAAAGGACTTGATGATTGAATGGTCATTTAGGAAAGGGTGATGCAAGATGGGGAAACCTAAAGGAGGAGATGTAGACTATATATGGATTTTACCATATGTAGTTAGATTTACCATTTACTCTTGAGCTAGTAGATCCCTTATGATGTGTCACAAAGACTTCTTGGTAAAATCAAGATCTAGGTATATTTTTTAAGTTTGAGATGATTTACAAATATTTTATTTATAAATGAAGATATTATGAGATGATGTAATATTGATTATAAATATTTTCATTGTCTTGTAGATTCTATTACAGAATGGGATGTGTTGATTCGACTAATAGTTGAGTTTGGGCCCAATGGTGTTCCTTAGATAGATATCAATTATTTGGATTGGATTTTCCAAGTAGGTTGGGAAATTTGTACCACTATTTAATCCAATAATTTTTATGCAACAAGATTTCATGCAAGAAATGGGAGTACCTGATAATATTATTGCAAAGAAATACGAGGCAAGATAAGGCATTAGCTAGTGATGTTATTTATAGAGTGACCTATAGTGACTATAGTGAGATCCTTAGATTTTATAGGATATTTTGAGAGCTATAGTTTCATTTGATGAATCTCCTAAAATTTTAGTTATGTTTACTATGAATTAGAATGATCTATGGGAGGTACAAAGAGAGATGCAATAGCTAGGAATTGATATATGGAATGTAGGGGAGTAGGCACAAGTGGAGTTGTGATAGGGTCATGCACAAAACATATAATTGTAACATTCTTTAGGTCATATGGAGGGTCATTTTAATTCTACAAAAAAAAAATTGATAACTTTGATGTATATCGATTATAATGGATAGATGAGACACTTTTACACATGCATTTTATTTTTAAATATTTTTATGAGATTTTTAATGGAATATAAAGAATAATATCATGATAATTATGTTGCACTGGGTGATTCTTTAATTTTTGGACCATCTAACATTGTGAATCCATAATCAATTGATTCACATACTATGATTATGATGTAGGGACCAAGCCAACTAGGTCAATTTTTTTCCTTTTGTTCCTATAAGGCATTTGTGTTCTTCTAGTTCTCCTTCAAAATGAGGTATTCTACATAAAATTATCATTGTAGTACTTATTGATTAACTCCATTTGATATTTTTAGATAATTTTATATGTGCTCAAGTTATTAACACATTTTTCATCAGTAATTTCCAATACATGTAATCAAGCTTCTCTACATGTGTATTTTATCTATCAAACCATAAAGATAGATATGCAATGATGAAATTTTGACTTCTAAGGACATGACTTCTTTGGATTCATAGAAACTCATGCCAACTAATGTCCTATGTTTTTGTTTTTTTAGCTATAAATATATGTTCATCTATATAGTTGGTTGGTAGGTTTGAATATGTGGATGATGGGGGATTTATGAATTGAGAAACTATTTTTTTCCTTAAAATAATTTTATGTGAGAAAGTGGAGATCAAATTTTATGAGTAACATGACCCATCATGTGGATACTACCAATAATCGGATTTTTTTATAGAAGATCTTTAAGAGGGTCACCTTTTATGATGATGTGGATTTTTTCATGTAATATGTAGTGGTGTAATTCTTGGGAAACATAGATTACAAAATGAGTGTTTAGTAATTTTTGTAATCTATGAGGTTTTTTAGAATGCAATAAACCACCCTTTCCCATACAACATCATCATGTTGAGCAAGTAAAGCTTCATCGATATTATTAATGACTTTTTTTTTACAACAAGAGTGGTTTTCCATGGTTTACTAGCATGAGAATGGGATAGTTTGGATAAGTATTGTTTTTTATTCATGTAAAAACTGGTTTTGAAGGGATCTAAAACCCTTTACATTCATGAGCAAGGCTGCAAAAAGAACAGCTTACAGCCAACCAAAAGTCAACCCCCAAACAAGACCCGTCAAGATTTACATTTAGAACTACTCTTGTGGGAACGAAGAGTCATATCAAAAAAAGGTCGAGATAATTTAGTTTTTTTTCCTTTAACAGTAATCCAACCTTCTTCCACTTGCATTGCCATATCATGCCAAGTCAGCTCACAATTTTCCTGAGGTTTGCCTACAATCATTGTCTCAGAAATTTCATCATTATTCCTTCGTGCAGGCAAAGACATATCAGATGGGCCAACATAAGTGATAAATAGAGCGCTATCACTAGAAGTGGCCGCCAGAGCCCCAAACTCTCGCTCTTTCGGGGTTACAATCTGAGAGTCATGTGCAGCATCAGTAGCCTCATCATTTGAGACATCCTAAGGGAAACCTCAAAACCCTATGATTCAGACGCAACCACCTCTGAAAAAATCTTGTGTTATTTAGATTTCTTCTCAACCGTATAATGCTGCTGAGAAGCACCATTCCACCATGTAGCCTTCATGGTTTTTTTCTCAAAACCACATTGAGTAGAAGCATGACCTATTTTAAAACATCTTCTACAGCGGAAGGGAATCCCCTCATAGTCCAAATATTGGACCCAAGATCCACTAATAGATTTGAGTACAATATTAGCAGGCAACCCTTTTGAAACATCCATTTCAACCAGTACGCGAGCAAAGGTGGAATGAAAAATGTCAGAGGATTCTCCATCCACCAACAAGAAATCACCAAGGGCATCCCCCACTTCCTCCATAAGAGGTTCAATCTATAAGTGGAGGGGAGGATTAGGCAACCGAACCCAAATCAAGAACTTATTGAAAGTTTCAGAAGCAGGGTTGAAGTCAGTATGCCAAGGCTTAACCATCAACAAATATTTGTTTTCCCAGCTAAAAAAATTGTCGCATAAAATTATATTCCTATCCTAAGCTTTGTCATACTTGGCAACAAAAAATCCCTTAGCCAAAGGGAAAATATGAACTTTACCAGAAATAAGAGGCTCCCATTCAGTGGAAATCTAGGAATGCAGCTGAGGGAGGCTGGGCCAAAATCCCCTAAACAAGAAAATCACCCCACGCTCGGAGAGCTCCATTATATTCTCATCTATTTCCTCAACAGTCTTTGCCTTCAGATTCATTGAGATGGAGTTGGCCATAGGGATAAACCCACCAATCGGTAGCCTCCCATGCAATAATCTCGCACCCGTCGCCCGAGCCTTAGCCCCAGGGATGTTGCCCTTAACTCATCTCCCGCCTGGCCCCATTGTGTAGGAGGAACTGGACATTTTTGCTTCAGTTTGCTTAGAGGAGCAACCCCCATCCTAGACGCCACCACTCTCTTCAGCATCCGCACCCATGAGCACCTGGGATATTTCCATGACCTGGGTAGGGTTTCCATCCATGGCCGCCAACACCATCGTTAATTATTCTCCTAGCTATAGTGGATTCAACTAAAGGAATGTTTGGATAAGTATTGTTAATAATCTATTTTATTGAAATTATGTGTCTTTCTTAAGAGGTGTGTACATGGAAGTGTTTAGTTAGCTAATTATGATATGAAGTGGCAAATGGATTGCAAGAAACCTTGGAGGCTTAAAAGTTATGAAATATTCTTAGGAAGAGGCATATTTAAGGTGCGTCATTTTTATTTTTATCTACTTAAATCCTCTAAAAGAGATAGTAAATCCTAGAAAATTTTCCATGTCTACTCAAAAAACATATTTATTAGGACTGAGTCTTATATTGTACTACAATTATCACTTGATCTTATGTATTGAGCATATTTTTCTTGAATATTATATTTTCCAGGTATGCCATCAATAATGTCTTCAAGGATGGAGTGTATTAGGTCATGAAATAAAAGGTTATTTTGTATTCATATGTGGCACCTACCTTTTCAAAACCAAAGGGAATGATGACATAGAAAAATGTGACCATGATATAGTGTACAGATAATTATTTGTTTATATTAAGAATTGTTAAGAATTCAATTGTATCCAAAAATTTCTCCATGAGGAAAGTATGTTATGTAATATTGTATAATCAACAATCATATGTATGTTTAGAAAGGGAAAGTCATTTTTGAGTGAGGATTTGTTCAATTTGAAAGAATTGGTGTGCAAATTCTTGGTACTAGAAAAATATTAGAACTCCATGGAGAATAGTCAATGGCGTGAATAAAATAAGCTTTAAAAATATTCTCAATGTCCTCTTTGACCAAAAGAGTGATCTTAGGGGTTATTTTATAGATTCTTTAACTAATTTTGTACTTTTCACGAGGATAGTTTTATGGATAATGGCATTTGTATCAATTATAGGTATATGAACTTACAATTTCATGTAAACACATTTGGGAAATTATGAAGTACTTTCTTATGTGTGTCTTGTTTGAATTGTGAGAGGCACTTTCCAAGTTTAAGAATATTCTTGGGGTTATTGGGATTCATTTAGGTGTCAATAATGTCACCATAAATTTAATATATTATGGTCTTTAATTAAAGGATTAGTGGGAGAGTAGATTTAAAAAGATTGGTGATGTTTGACAAACTCCTTTTTCTAAATGTGCATATGGATAGAATAAGCATGTTATCTTTCCTTGGTAGTGGAGTGTTAAAGAATGCACACCTAAGAAATATTCTAGGCATCTATCAATACTAAATAGGTCTACATGAGATATAGATTCTTTAGAATGTTTATGAATAATATTAGGTGAATTATGGGTAAACAATTGTGCAAATCATGTAAGAATAAAAATCTATGCATTTTTTTCTTATTGTGGATTATATCCAAGTATAGCTTTAGTGGTTTGAGACTCTAGTTAGATGGTCGCTTTAATATGGTTCTGAAATCATCATAGACCTATTGAATGTACACAAGACAACTAGGAGGGGGTGAATCAATTGTATAGTAAAAGATCCACAACCCTCATAAATATTTAGATCCACAACAACTTAATTAACCCTTAATTTGTTAGCATGAAAGAAAATTACAGAAAATTGAAACACAACACCATGCACAATAGAACACCAAATTTACGTGGAAAACCCAAGAAGGAAAAAACCATAGTGAAGATTAGCTCATAATATAAAGTAATTACAACACCAAATACAAAGGGCTCATTGTCAGAGGGAACACTACCTGATTACAAAAAAGAAGAAGGAAGAGTGTTATAGTGAGAAATCCATCTCAATGCAACAAAAAAGATCCACCACCACATCACCAACAAATTCACAACCTTTCTAAAGATTGTAGACACCTTCTGCTCACTACTTCCAATAGTCTAACTCATTAATATCACACCGCACTTCATGAATTTGCACTTCACAACTCTGCAATTTACAATGTACACACTTGACTCACTAATTCTCCATCAACTCAACACTTATTTACACTGTCTTCAACCTTGAAAACATTCTCCAAGGTTGACTATGCACCTCAACTATAAAAATTCAAATTGTGTTGGCACTAAGAATTCTCGCGATGGAAAGGAATGAAAGTGGACCACAACACTTTTTAATTCGGACCCAAATAATACATATACACCATGCCACACTTCCACAAACACCAAAGGAAAACCACAATTAGTGTAAACACCTGAGGTCGGCTAAACCAGTGTAAACACCATTAACATTTAAGTACACACTTCCTCAAATCCAAAGATGACTTGTGAAACACACACAACAATTTAATACAATCTTGAATATTCCACAAACATCTTAAAATCCAAAAAAAATATTCACAAAAACTTTCACCTAAAGAATGTACACACCTAGTACACTCAAACAACCTTTCATACACGACAACTCAAGAAATCAACTTGTCGAGCTCCAAACCATGTGAACAACTTTGACTATAGGTATATATGATCATTATCAACAAACTTTCAGAATCGTAAGACCAAAAGGAAAATTGTGGAGAAATGCAAAGTAAAACCATTTCTCCTAGATACTAGTACAACAACATATAGTTCGCACACTAGTGAAAACAATTCTCTCTGAACGATGATTCAAACCAAGAAATTTTGGATATAGAACCTTTGAACACCTTTTACCAACATATCCAAAATGCACAAACAAATCTTCAACTAGGAAGAAATGCGGATAAAAAATTAGAACACAACACTATACACCAGAACACCTCTACAACACACCATTTTCTCTTTTATTCAAATTTTCTTAAAAGCACTTAGAAACCAAGCATCAAAGACATATACTCATCATCTTCAACACTTCTTTATCATCACTAAACCAACAACATCAACCAACAAAATCTTATCAAAGAAACACTAGAGGTTGATGCCAGTAGCACTTACTAATGACAACATAATGCAACTAATCAAAGCATCAACACAACTTCTCAACCATCACTGGAGTCATTAATGAAAATAGAAGGTAGCATCAATATTCCCCAAGCTTGTTGACATTAATGACAACACCAACTACTCATACTTGCAACAATCTCCCCATTTGTCATTGATGGCAAGACATGATGTGAAAAACCATGAACAACAACAAACAGCTCTGATCACCAACATATTGCTCCATATGAGAGTGATCCCACAATAGTGGGTTACACTTTTTGGCTAAACTAGACATTGAACTGAATTTTTTTAACTAAATCTTCACTTTTAGGAATTTAGAGTTGCTAAACCATGAGGAATTTGAAGATGATGCAAAGTAGTGATTTGTGACATTTTGTCTGTAGATTCTAATTTTATTTTTTAAAATTTTTGAAATCAGATTGTATTTCGTTTTTCATCTCCTTCAAAAACTAGTTTTTAACAGTAAACACTAGTTTTAAAGAGTGATGTTCACCATACACAACATAACTTTTTTTCTATGAAATATAAAATTCTAATTTTTTTGAATTTGGATTTGTAACTACGATATCTAGCATGTTCATTTGGTTTCATAGTGTTTTATTGAATACTTTTTTTTAATTAAGTTTTGAATTCAAACCAATTACAATTTAGACATAGGTGGACCGTATACAATATAACTTTTTTGTATGTATCAAAATTCTTTTTTTTTTGTTGGATCAAGGACATCAATACCAAGCACATACATATTTTTTGATTTTTTTTTTATAATCTTGTTGGCCCAGGGTTGTCGTCGCAACAAAAGTTGAATGGAAATAACCAACTTCTATCTATTCTTACTTACAAGTGGAGGTTGCAGCCACCAACTTTCTTATCCTAAATGTCGCTGACAGGCCTATAATTCACAAAATTGTTTAATGTTTAATGTAGCCTCTGACTACTTTTTTCGAACTCCCCGCTTGCTTTGCAAATTGGTATTTACATTTTTAAATATCGATTTAAAATCAAGTAACTAATTTACATGAACTTTGATTCCACAAAAAATAGCAAAAAAAAAATTGAAAGGAACGACTATCCTTTAGAACGCCTTCAATCAAAAAATAAATATATTTTTTAATCAAAAGGTTAACAAGCTTTGTGGTCCATGGATCCTTAGCCTTTCAAAACCTCTATAGTTAGAGGAATCTCCAATTCTCTGACTTAGCCGCTATCAGACTTTTCCCTGCTCATCGAAATATTATGGTTTCCGTTTATCAACCACTCAGCAAACAAAATTCTTATCATCGATGATTTTATCTTAGAGGAGAAGAGTGCATTGGTGGATCGATCAATTTACTTCCCATAAAAAGAACTGTATTTCTGTGAGGTGTTGAGGGACTGGAAGGGCAGTGTAAGATTGCAGGGCTGCTGAAATTGTGAAGTTTTGTTGAGGAATGGATGGTTGAGAAGCTGCAAGGCTGTCCATCTCTTGCCTGAGTCCTTTTGAAGACAGCATCTGATAAAACTTTGGAACTCTGCAGATGCACTGGCGGGGGCAGAGGGCGGCTCTCCAAAACATATGGCACACATGAGTGTAGGCCAATCTGCCTGCTAGAAATGGGAAATGTCCCAAATAGCATTCCAATAATGTCAATCCCAAGCTCCAGATATCTCCAACATAACCGTTGTAACTTCCACCATAGCTCTGTGGGTCGAATCTCTCGGGGCTCATGTAAGCACACGTTCCCACATAGGAATCGCAGCAGGGATCTATGCTGTGTGCTACAATCCTGCTCACCCCAAAGTCTGCAGTTTTAATTTGCTTGGGATTGTTGCTAATCAAGAGATTGGAGGGCTTAATGTCTCTGTGAACAATCCTCTCCTTGTGAAGGAATTTTAATCCCTCCATCAATTGGTGGGCAACCTTAGCCAGGCAGGACTCTCTCATGTTTGTCCGGTGCTTTAACCAATCCGCGAGGGAGCCTCCATCCATGTATTCCAGAACAAAATTAATGTTCCCTCCCTCGTGTAAGATACCATGACATTTGACAACATAGGTAGAATCAATTTTCATGAGGATGTCCATCTCCCTAGTGATGTGGGAGGGAAGGGAGCAATCATGGTCCAGGTGAATGACTTTGAGGGCATAGTAAGAAGAGGATTTGCGGTGGAGGGCTTTGTACACGATGCCCCTACGGCTGGGCTTAAACATCACACACTAAGCGCTGACTGTTTAGGTGGATGTCTCTCTTAACTCAACCTTTTATCAACCTTTTATCAATGTAGTTACCAATACTCGACGTTAAACTTTTCTGGTGTCAGTTGATTTAAACTTTTCTGACAGTGTGAGTTGATTTAACTGTTGTACACGAGTTGATAGTGGGTTATATTTTTTTATCCTCCATTGGCGTTGATTGTAATTTATGCGGTGAGGAATGATTTTTACATCAAAAATTATGTAATATGTTTGCTCGCAAATGGTGCTTTTACAGGCAGTTTAAATATATAGTATTATTTTTATTTTGTCTAATTTAAAAATATTCTTTTTATTTAATTTTTATATAGAATTTAAATATTTAAGTACAATTTTTAAAAATTGTAAAAACATTTAAAATTTAATTAAAATTGTAAAAACTATATTAGTGTAAAAATATATGAATATTGTAGTATAAAAAATATTGAAATATTTTAAAACGTTATTTATATTAAATTATTTTAAACATTAAAATCTTGATATATTTATTCTAAATTAATGTAAAATTTTGTTAGAAATAATTTTTTCTTTATAATTTTTTTAAATTTGATTATTGATAAAGAAAGAATGTTAAAAACATTAGAATAAAATTTTAAATATTATGTATAAGAT
This sequence comes from Sequoiadendron giganteum, assembly GCA_007115665.2. NCBI lineage: Eukaryota > Viridiplantae > Streptophyta > Pinopsida > Cupressales > Cupressaceae > Sequoiadendron > Sequoiadendron giganteum. Next base: position 47,550,011 of record CM021110.1, read on the forward strand.
TTCAAGTAAATCTTTAATTTTTTAAAAAAAATTAACAAAAAGAGTATAATTGTTTTTTGGATAAAATGTAAGTTTAATTTTTATAAAATTTCATATTTTAACAATTGAATGTATTTAATTTTTATAAAATTATATATTTTAATTATTGAATACATTCAAAATATTTTAAAATAGTTCTTTTAAATATATTATATATAAATAAAAAATTACTTAACAAATAATTCATGTTATTCAAATTGTATTTATTTTTTCTAATTAATATATTAATTATGTTAATATTCTTAAGAAACTAATATTTAGTTTTAATAAAAACTTTTCTTTTGTAATGTTAGTCATATGCTAAAGACCATTTTTTATGTTATTTTGGTTGATCAAATCAATGTACACAAGACACTTTTTTTTATACTTGATTTTTATCAAAGTGTTTATGTTATTTTTTTATTGCCTTTGCACACTTTAAACCCTTATTTTCTCATCTTTGCCACATTTTTTACTTCTATTTATTCATTGCTTATTAATTTTCCAATTATTATGCATCCATGCTTGATTTTATCATGATAGTTTGTTTATTCTTTTATGCCAAGATACCCATTATCCCATCCCTTGTAATACCTATATTCTATTTTGATTACTTGATGCTTATACTTATGACCTTTTACCATGCTTAGATCACATGGCCATGCAATATCACTATGTTTTAGTTATGAGCCTTATCAATTTACCTCATTCCTAGATTACTCTTATGTGCTCACACCTATTTTTTATAACTTATGTAGCCATAAATTGTGTCTCTAGTGTCATGTCATCCTATTATATTTTGAGGCATAATTCTTTCTCCATATCACTCATATTACTCTATCATGCTTCTAGAGACACCCTTTTAGATTGGCCCGACATATTATTTTATCCATCGTGTTGTCCTTTTCTTATAACATGCTATCATATTATATTGAGTACAATTTATCTTTCTCCATATCATCTTGTGCCTACATGCTTGATTATGCTCCTAGAGCTACCTTTACCACATTTAGGGTATCATGCATTTCTTATCATGTCATATGTTATCGCATGCACTACATGTTGTAAGAGTCACTTTGGGAAAACCACGCCTCCTCATGCCACTTATATTGCACATCTAGGGCCATTTTCACATTACCATTAAATTAGGGTTAATTTTATATACTTATATTTTTATCTCCAATACATGTGCTTCAACACCTATCTTTATATATATCTTATTGACTTGTTACACAATGTATTTTTTATAGTGATTTAATTTACATGCTCTATATAATTAGCATAAATTTACATTTTATGTGTTGTTTTCCTCTCTTCTTTATTTCCTTGCATTCAACAAATACGAAAAATTTAAGGGGGTATGTCTTTTCTTTAACTCTCCTTATCAAGCTTGCAAATAGATATAGTTACAAGAATACAAAGATTCATTACTATGTCTAAATAGAGTTTTAGTACATGACATGGAAATTCCTAATATGCCATATTTTGATTGCATAATGTGATATAACCTAATATGTCACACCATTTTTTATAAAATAAAATTTTCCTAACCTTATTCCTACTTTTTTTTAATTTTATGACCTTTTTCTTATTCTAATTGTGAGAAACACACAACTCACTGCATTTTTTTTTTTTGTAGGATTCCAAGGAGCATGCATGCCAAAGATAAACACTCATGAAGATATATAGTTGAGTCCATTTCATTATATGGACCATAGTATCTTTTTTTATGACCAAGTATATTTGCAGCTTAATACATGTTTATGCATTCTCTTTAGATACACAATAATGAGGATTTCAATGTACATTAAAATGGAGGAAAAATATATTGGTGAGCTAACCTATGTGAAATTCCACTTAGTTGTAGGTTTATTTTGAAAAAGAAAATTGTATAATTATATAGTGACATGTGACACTTACATTCCAATTTTATCTACTTCCATGATTCAAATCCATCCTTATTCACTCTTTCTTGCACATATTTCAACACATTTGATAGCATCCTTGGCATATTTACACTTATTCACATACAAACCTTATGAATAGCTTATATTTTCATATATTCAGTCTCTACCTTAAGATAGTCATTTATGTGGCACACAATATCTATCTTGCATGACATATATCTTAGGTAAAAATAAAATTTCAAAAAAATCATATGATTGATACATGTATTTTCATAGTTGGGATCTTACATGATACACACTTGTGCAATGAGTTGTTACATGCCTTGGTATTTAAAATAATTAATTTGGACATTAAAATATCATCTACAAGTAATCATTCTTTGATCATTCATTCACATTAATAAGGAAAATATTGTGAAGCTTTGATTTTATTTTTCTAGTTATTAAGAAAAATCTGGAATAATATTCTTTTATATGGATTATTACCTAACATGTATCCTAAGAATTTATTACATGAAGCTTTAATTTTATTTTTCTAATTATTATTACAAATCTTGAATAAGATTATTTTATATGTATTATTACATAACAAGTACTCTTGGATCATAAATATTGTGAAGCTTTGATTTTACTTTTCTATTTATTATGGTGAGTGTAATTATGGTTGCAACAAAAGATATAATGTATTTAATAAAATTAAATAACTCTTAAGTAAATGTATCTATCAAATAAAGTAAACATTCAAATAAATATAATAATTCAAGATTTCTATCTCTAGATGTATTTCAGATATCTATCCTAGTTTAGTCTTTTTTATTTTTAAAATATTTGTATTTGTACAAAATTTAATAGAAAAAAAAATTAATGTATAAAGAGAATATAAATATATTAGTAATTATAATATTTTAACATTAAAATAAATTATAATAAATTTAAATTTTCTTTTTATAGAATTTTAGTATTTTAAAATCAAATATTAATTTTAAAAAAATCAGCATAATTATAATATATTAACAAAAAAATATTAAAATACAAACAATACAATCTAGAGAACATGAATTATTTGTTGTGTAATTTTCTATATCTAATATATTTTCTTACTATCATATAAAGAACTTTTTAAAATACATTTATAATATTTTGAATGCATTCAATTATTAATTTTTAAAATTAAATTTATATTTTCTCCACAATATTAATATTCTTTCACATTATAAGTTAATATTTATATTTTTAAGAATAAAATTAAATAAGAACATAAAATTTTTTTAAGAAAATATAAATAATTTTTACATTTTTTATTAAATTTTAAATGTATTAACAATTTTTTAATTACATATTTCAATTCTATATAAAACTAAAATAAATAAATATATATATATATATATATATATATATATATATATATATATATTAAATTAGATAAAATAAAAATAATAATATATATTTAAATTGTTGTAAAAGCACTATTTGCATGCAAACATGTTACATAATTTTTTATGTAAAAACCATTCCTCACCGCGTAAATTGCATCAGCACCAATGGAGGATAAAAAATATAGGCCGCTATCAAGTCGCGTATGGCATTTAAATCGACTGACACCATCAGAAAAGTTTAAATCAACTGACATCAGAAAGTTTTAACGGCAAGTATTGATAACTGCACTGATAAAAGCTTGAATTAAGAGAGACATCCACCTAAGCAATCAGCACTTAGTGTGTGATGTTTAAGCCCAGCCTGCCCCCGCTACCATGTCCGAGTATCCCAACTCTTTCCAAATCAGACAGCTTCTCTACGCCCTTTATGGGAGGAAGTGGCAGCGGAAGAGGCTTTGGCAGGGGCGCCTTCTTATTTTGCACAGCGATCTGAAGCTTCAACCCCAACTGTTTCTTGGATTACTTTGCTGTTAAGAAGAGTTTTAGCTATCACCGCTTGAGGGAAAGTATTTGGTCTACCTTTCTTCTTGCCTTGAAGTATGTGAAGATGAGCGGATATATAAAGAGGCGTTCATCCCAAATCCAAGAAACAAGTGTAAGGCTATGGCCTTATGGATGATGGAAGGTACCAGATTTGTGAAGACACAGTTTCTCTTCTATCATCTTTAAGCCCTTGCATGAAACCATCCCCTAAGAGTGAATGTTCACAGAAGCAGGGACGAAATGGTGGTGGAGTTCCCTGTTTTAAAATGAGCTAAGGCGTGACGTGAGATTAAAATGACGTTCAGAGAAAATTTAGCCACCCGTCCCATTTCAGACTTGACTGATGACTCCAATGTTTAGATGAGAGTCGAGAAACATGGAAGTTCCTTTGCGCGTACTCCACGACTATCCTTAACTACTTAGATATAAACATTTTTCATTCATTCTGGGGTGGAGTATGGTATGTGAGTTTAGGATTAAATGTACAACAATTAGGTGTTTCGTACTCCTATCGTGGTGTCGTATATTTAAAAATTCCAACCAATAGCTATTTGGAAAGTCTACTTATCCTTTCCTATAAATAGTGATGATATTGATACTCATTTAGTTCTAGATTATGATGACTATGGACTTAAAAAAAAACCAAATAAGGTATTGTTATATTGTTAGCTTATATTCTTATTAAAGCTGAAGCTAAATAATAGGAGAAGTTTAACAAATATATACAATATAATATATCTTATATTACATAGATCCATTAAAATTGTCATGATATAAAGCATATAGAATTACGTCAATCCATTCTCATGTGATTGTTATTGGAGGACGACGCATGAGTTCATTTTTATTAGATGGAGGGAAACTAAGGAAAATTATAGAGTAAGGGAAGCCTTCTATAGAAATATGAAATTATAAATGCTTACCTTAAATATAGTTGTAGTGAAGAAAAATGTTTACTCCCATAGAGATTATTTAAAGTTTATTTAAGTGTGATTAGAGAAGGAAAATTGTTCATATTATGAAAATAATTATATCAAAATTAAGATAAACATGACAAATATTATAAATTCTAGTACAAGAAAGTGTTATACTTGAGATAAAAAAATACCTATCATGTGCACAAAGTCTTACTCATATATGGCAATTTCAAGATTTATTTATCATCGTCATTGTTCATCTTATTCAAACTATATTTGAAACTTGGAAACAAAATTTATCAATCTATTAGATCTTCACATAATCTCACATATATGCATGACATATACATTGAAATTTTTGTATACTCGTGTATTAAGAAAAATGATCTACCAATCACCCAAGTTATTTTTCTTAAATAATTTAATTAATTTAAATTTATCTCAAATATCTTATACATGGTTAAAAGATGAAGGACATAAATAAATAATGTTTTAATAGCTAGCTATCATGTTAGGAACCATCACCAATGTTGACTATAGAGATTTGTTTTGCCTCCATACTACCTCTTTCCTAATGTCTTAAAGTGAAACATTTCAATTTTTTCTCAAAAAGTTGGTTTATTTTACAATTGAAGTCCTACATATTTTCAACTAATTTGAATCTATAGTTTGTGCCAAACAATATAATTGACCTATTAGTGAATGTGAATGTGATAAATTTGGAGAATTTTTAGTGATATTATTAGAGAATAAGGTTAATGGGCTAGCTTAAGTGGTCCCATTTGTAGTATTTTATAATACTAGCTCAATGTCATTGTACAAAGGGTTCATAGTAGGTTTTTTTTAATTTTTTCCACATAGCGTATGTCTATATGCATCAAAAATAAAATATTTTCATTATTAGCAATGATGTTTATATTTGTGTTTGTGTGTACATGCACATACATACATACATATATGTGTGTGTATGCATGCATGCATATACATAAATTCACGTTTATGTTTGTGTGCAAATCATTAGAAGTTAAGTAAAAGTATTATATTTGCATACATGATTTGGGAGATTATAAATTTGATGAGGGTAACTGATGTATGCGAGACTATTTGCAAGTTCAAAATGGAAACTATTTGAGAATTAAAGAAAAATAATGAAAGAAAATAGAATGAATTTAATAATGTGATCTTATATTGATAGAACTCAATACCCTAGATTATCCAACCATTAATTTTCAATAGACTATCTCAATTTATTAACAATAACCCACTTTCTTAGCTAAGCTAAACAATATATTTCACATAAACAATAGAATAATGTCTCAACTTATATAATAATATCAAATTCACCATCTTAAATATTAATAAATAAAATTAATTTAATAAAAATATAATTTATTAATATATTGATAGAAAACAACCCGCACCATAAATAAAAAATATTAAGACTATTTTAAAGAACTCATTAGAGATTTATAATAATACATGATTTCTTTTTAAATCTAAAAGTAAAATTAAATTAATAGAAACGTTTCAAAATATAAATATAAACTAAGTAAATTGAAAGTTTGAATGACTGACAAACATTTAAAATGTGAGGGGTTAAAAAAATTTGGTCTCTTAGTTGTGCAGTGGGTGCTAAGGAACTTCTTATCTATCCTGAAAATTTCCTGCGTTGAAAATTTTGTCGCCTTCTATTTGAGAGCGAAAAACCAAAAATTTGGTCATAAAAACAGACAGGAATAGTGACGTCCTGAGCACGTGGGCATCAGTCAACTCCGAACTGGAACAGCTGGCTAAAATGTTCTCCAAAAGTGAAGCAGAAAAATAGACGAAATTTGATCCTCTAAAATTGAATGTAAGTAGGAGAGGGTAAAAAACACCCAACAACCAAGTTTGGTCGAGTTCAATAGGTAGATGGCCTAGTTTAATTTCCCCAGTAATATGAGATGTCTGTGCATCACAACTCAAAAAAACATATAATCAATGATCAAAGAAATTGATATTAAATATATTTATTCTTCATATGTTTCTATACTATTTTTTTTCATCTACGTTCTTTTTTTCTTTTAATTCATATATCTCTCTTTTTTATTTTGACTTAACAAGTAATTTTAGAATAACAATTTTCAATCCAAATGTATGACAAGAATTATACATACATACATATCAGGAATCTATAGTTGAAGAAATTAGTGTTATTCTATATGTTTAATCACATATATTTCAAATTTATAAATTTCCTCTCATGTAACCCATTTTTTCGATATAGATGTTTTAATCACCTACATGAATCATCAACATTAAATTTACAAAATTATTATCATGTGTTGACATAACATTTACCTAGTGAATGACATGCATATCTTATACTATGTAGTCACTCATTGTTTAACTATATAATCTATATACTCAAAATATAGTCTAAGATGATAATCATGCATTTCAGACTACATGAGTACCCTATTTTCTTACACAATACTTTATAAGACATGTGTACAAAGTTATTGGGTTGATCAACTCCAATAACAAAGTATAATAGAATAAAACATGGTAATCTTTCTAGGCATCTTAACATGAATATAACAATAACAAATTACTAGCATGCATAGAGTACTTCATAGAGAAACATTATAACTAATCCTTTATTTTATCTTAACTAGAGTGCACCCACCTAGAATAAAACTATATTAACTAGAATGCACCCATTATCTATAGCTAACTCAAACCTTATTATTTCTTAACCTTGTTGACACATCAAGTTCCATGTTCCATGAGATGAGACTCATTCAAAAATTTCTTTCTTTATATCTTTCTTCATGTAAGGAGGTTCATGACAAGAAAGTTCTACAATAGTGATCCCAAGAGACCATATAGAAAAAAAAATTGACTTCTCATTTTCATCCAAAAATGTAGTCCAATATTTGTCAATTTGACTATGACACCATTATCTACCAAAATATGATTAATCTTGAGATCTCTATAAATGAATTCTAACATGTGAAGATAAGTTAAGGCCTTTACTACATCTTTTAATATTGTTTAAACTATAGACTCTTCAAATAGACAAATGAAAATTTTAATATATTTTTAGGTCAATTTAACCAACATATGAAAAAGCAATGAGTATTTTTTTTAAATTAGAGGTGGTTTCTCCCCTTGCAAAAACTTGACATGTCCCCATTTCAAGGACTAAGCGAAACATTTTAGTTGTTTATCTTGTAATATATTGTATTATTTTAACCAATGTATTCTAATAAATTAATATTTTACCAATTTTAAGACAAAAAATAATCTAGTCAAATATTTGTCTTTATCTAAAATGTAGGATTTATGCCATTTCATCATAATTGGGTTGTGGTCACATGATGAGGATATGGAGCAACCATATGATATTACACAATACAAGTACTATGGTGTGTAACACTTCATGAAGGAGCCATACAAAGCTAGCTCTAAAGCATTTTAGTTGTTAGAGTAGTCACAAAGTTGGTTGTAAAGTTCAATTGCTATATTGCCAACCCAAAACTATCTTTCAAAGTTATTATGATAAAGATGGCTCTAGAGTTTAGGTCAACAGCTCCTATATCAAGACTTTTAGCTCTCAAATTTAGCTCTTAAGTTTAACTTCAAATTTCCTAACTATAGAGTTCTGATTTTTAAGTATTTTATAACAACTCTTGAGTACTTCAGATTGATTATTGGATTACTATTTCAAACTAGCTCCCAAACCTAACTCCTAATTTAAAATCATTTTTTTTTTCACTTTGATAATGATATCACATTAATAGTTCTCACTTTTGAAAAAACATGATCCACTTTAACATACAAAATATGAGAGCTTTTAAGAAAAAAAGGTTTTAATTAAAAAATAAATTAAAATGCAATATGTGAGATATAAGGTAGGGGCCACTTAAAAAGTAGGTGCCTCATACCATTTTTGGCTTATTTTCATGTGAAGAAAAAGATGAGTGTTGAACTTTAAGGAAGACTCTTTTTAATTTATCTCCCTAAGCTATCTACATAAAAATGACTCCACCTTAGGCTTTGTTTTGTTTTTTCTTTCTTTTTAAAATGCATAAAGATCTAAGGATAAGAAGGTAGGCACAACATAAGATAAGAAGTTTTTTTTTTATGTTTATGCTAGGAACCACATCACAAAGCAGGTGTTGTCCAAGTTTGATCATGTATTTTTTTTATCAATATTGCGAAGAGAGGGAGGAGTTTTTGGATTAAGCAATGGCTGAAGTGCTTTGAAAACAATACTCATGGTGGAATACGAAAAACTGGTCATTTCCTAAAGAAAAAAATATTGTTCATGAAAAATTACAACCAATCTCATTTTCAAATGGAAAATATTTGTGGAGAATAGGAAAAACTTTAGTGGTGAATCTTCGCTAATTGGCAAATAATAGAAATCAGGAGCTCCAAAAATGGTGAATAGTACAAGCTAAAACGAAGACTGGATCGCTAGGTTTTTACAAAAAAATATTTTCATCTCGATTAATTTGCCATGTAAACAATGCAACATTGGCACTGATTTGCTAGTAGTTTATACAGTAAAATTTAAAAATATTAATAATATTCGCCAATAATATTGTGTAATTCCGGAGAATTAAGAAGGGAATCTACTATATCCGCACCAAGCTCTCGGAAAGACGTCCAATCAAAGCTTTGTTTGATTTCCACCATTCACTATTTCCAATAGTTCATGACGTACGTCATCATTGTTGTATCGGCGGGACATCCCTAAGTGTCCCACTGATGATGTTCACTCACGTCAATAAGGCTTCCATACTCCACCTGGGATCCACCAAGGCACAGGTACACCATTTGTGTAATTTTGGAGAATCATGAAGGGAATCTACAATATTCATGAGAAGCTCCCAGAAAGACATCTGATCAAAGCTCTGTTTGATCTCCACCGTTCACTATTGCCAATAGTTCATGACATACGTCATCATCGTTGTATCGAAGGGACATCCCTAAGTGTCCCACCGATGATGTTCACTCACATCGATATTCGCTCATAGAATGAACTTGCAGCCGTCTAATTTAAAAGCTAATCGATGGTAAAATTTTGAAGTCTCATTTAGTCCTACTTTTCAAGTGAGATTTTTTAAAAAAAACTTCATTTGAGTGTGTTCCAATGCATTTTCAATAGTGCACAAGGGGGTTTTGCCCCCTTGACCCCCACAAGGGGCGCTGTCCCTTGACACCATCGATGGTTGCCGCCCCCGAGCCCCTACTTCAATATTTAAAAAAAACAAAAAATATATGGGGAAACTACGTCGACCAACTATGCAAATTTTTAGAGGAGAGATTCGCCATTGTAATTAATCTTTTTATTATTCACTAGGATTCGCTGCTGTGATTATTATTTTTACCAATTATTCATGAAGATTCTCTAGGATTTTACAAATTTTTCAATACTGTAAATAAGATTCGCCAAGAAAATTAATATTTTTTTTCAAATAAAAGGAAAGATTCGCCAGGAGTTTACACCTTTGCCGAGGGGGGGGGGGGGGTTCTTAAAGTTATCCCTGGTGGAGAAATAAGAATGAAATAGTCAATCAGTGAATTTTAGTAGTTAATTATCCCTGATTAGCATAAAATTAATTTCTCCTTCAAATCCAGCAACCATATAAATTGCCCAGTTTGATTTTTGTTAAATTATGTCAAATTTATGAGGAAAATAATTTCAAGGATTTTTGTTATTGAGTACAATCTACTTTACATGTTCTTGAATTAATGAGTATAGCATTTATGGTATCTCTATAGAAACATTATCAGGGAATAGTGATATTGCGATCACGATTCAACCATGTTGTTTTAGGAGTGAAACTCTTTGATCCATGTTACAAGATTCAACCATGCAGTTTTAGGAGTCAAACTCATTGACTCATGTTTCAAAACATGGGTCAATGAGTTTAACTCCTAAAACTACATCATTGAATTATAATAGCAATATCACTATTTGACACACCATGGAAAATACCTCCTACTTATCAATTGATGAGCTAAAGGGGTTCTATAATGAATGGTTCTTAAGGAACAACACTTGTGAAGATTTTGCAAATGAGCTTGCAAGCTAACTGGGTTTAACCTTGGGGAAAAACTCTATGGTTAAGCACATTTGAGTTGGAGTAGTACTGGGATAGGTGATCTCCCAGGAAGGCCCAGTGTTTCACCTTTGTGAGCATCACCTAGATGCAATGAGTGCTAAGTCGACCATTCACTATCATGAGTGATGGGTTCTTGTGAACCTCTATTCATGAAACATGGGTCAACGAGTTTGACTCCTAAAACTACATGATTGAATCCTGATAACAATATCACTATTTGACACGCTGTGAGAAATACCTCCTACTTATCAATTATCAATGAATGCAATAGCATATATCATCTTAATCATATTCCAAATGTGTTCTATTTATGAGTCATTCCCATGGAGGTAATTTTCAAAATAGAACACAAAGGTAAAGATTGTTTTCATATGCGTCCACAAAGGAGTAAAATTAATCTTTTCCTTAAATGTCTAACTTATCAAACCCACGTGATGACACGAATACTAGACATTTTTCTTAATTAATTATGGGATTCCCATGCCTGAAGCTAAGAAATATCTCCCCAAAAAGAGTTCAAACATTCCACAACAATGTTTAACATGCTTCTATTTTAAGAATTAACGTACTGAACAGGAAAATAACAGATTGCTAAAAGTCACAGCAGAAAACATACAAACATGATATACGTTGATAATGATAAACTCAACATCAGCACTTCTATAATTTTTGAAAGCCTTTCTGAGTTTACCAGCCATAATAGAAAAACGTATTCCCCCAAACCCTAAGTCCATATTCAATAATTTACAATTGTAAATTTGCTATCGAACAGATATGATTGTAGCGATGAAAGATAAATGGACCTTGGACACTATGAGGTAAAAGATCTTTGAGAATATGACCTGCATTCAATAGAAAATGACCATTTTTGTAAATGGTCATCACAGCTAAAGCTAATAAGTAGACTAACCGTATTTCAAATGGCAGTGATCTGATAGATAACCCACTTTATGATACATTGGTAAGCCAGTTACCAAATCCCATATTCATACCTACTATTGTCCTTGGATGTCTAAGAATAAGTATAGATAAATTCCCGTGAGTACCAGGTCTTACCAAACACTTGCGGTCTCAAAACTTCTCATGTATTGATTATAGCATCTATCCAGACAATGAGACAGTCTGTATACCTAAAGGATAATGTCACTATAAAGTTACCTTGAGTTATGGCTTAATATATTCCGGTCCATCTAAGCTTCTGAGAACTTTGTGAAGAATCGACGATTGGCTTCTCTTTATACTGGAACTGCATATGGGAAATCAGCGAGGCTTGGTTGAGCTCCGAAAGTAGGTTACAGTGGTTATTCAAAGAGTTCTTATGGTTATGACAGAGATTTTAGATATGCATGAAGTTCACTTTTAGGTGTTGGAGTGAGTGGTGTATATTATTCTATATATGTTGCAAGCACCATTGTAGAGAGATGGCATTTAGTTCTTATCCCTCTTCATACGCAAGATGAACATCGGATGTTGGATATTTGTCAAGCTGTGGCTTTGGAGCATGTTGTAGCAATATCACCACGACTGTTTGACACACATGAAATAAAATCATAGACATGGTCATTCGAATTTGGTTCGTAGGAGGTGTTTTTGGAGCATAAGTTATGGCATATTTTATTTGATACAAAATTTAATATATCCATCCATGTCCTATAAGCTTTGAAAGGGCTTGTTTCTAATCAGAGAAGACTAGATTCATGGGTGTTGGCATCATTATCGCTTATACACTCTAATTCGTTGAATTTTTCTTAAATTTTCTTGTGTTGAAAAAGTGTTAACTTATAAACAGCTTTCAATCGTCACATTTTTCAATTTGGAAATACACCATCAAGTGTCATCTTTAGGAGACCTGATCTGTGATGAAAGAGTTATCAATCTTTATAAATATGTTCTTTCAATTAAGATTCGGTATACTATATTTTATTGTATCAAGAAATGTGGATGATTCATAGTCCATCTTGATGTACACAAAGATATAGATGGCAACATTATAAAATGTGAATAGCAGGTGAATTCAAATTATTTTGAAGGATATATTCTAAAAAAAAAGAGAATAGGAATTTCAAGAGAGTGATGAATAGGCTTAACTAGTTTTAAATATTATAATTTATTATAATCAAAGAAAATTATAGATTATTTCATTAATAACTTACTTGAACATATATATGAAAATTCTGTTAATCAGTTATGGATATGTTATCTTCAGTTAACTCTAGGTGTAAATAGGAATTTTTCAAAGTAATGTTAACACTAGAATATGAATATGAATACATATAATATCTAAAATTTGCAATAATGCTAATGAACAAATAAAGAAACAAAATTTGCATATATAAAAAGATTATAAGTTAGATCAAGTATAGACTTAAATTTCATAATTCAGAGGTTAGGGAAAATGTTATAATGCGAGACATACACAAGAGCATTTTAAAGATTGGTTAATATGAAATTTTAAAACATGAAGAAAAATTCATGTCACTTTTTCTCTTATAGTTGTTAAGTATTAGCAATAGATTAAATATTAGAGTTAATATAATTTATATAATATGCAATGTTATCAAAATAAATATGAATAATTAATGTAAACTATAAATATGTAAAAATTAAATAATTAACATAACAAATGGAATAACAACTCCACATATATTAATCATATTAATACCAAAATCATATAGACAATAGTCTCAATATTGTCAAATCAATGGCTTTCAACACTTGTCTAAAATTCACAGAGAGGCTTCTATCTAGCATTTGAAGGAATGGTTACATGTCCAAGCTTTTCATGGCAAGGAAACACCCTCAAAGGAAATTATTTCTTACACAAAATGTAACCTACTTCACGGTATAAATAACACAGCCTTGGCTAGGACACTCATGGGTGTACAATGTATTGTTGGCTCTTTTAATTTCCCAACCTGATCTTCAAGGAATCCTATGGATTTTCCAATTCCAATAATTAGCAACCTAGAGAGGGTTGGCCAACTAATGATAGAAAGCAATTTAGCTTTCCTCTTGCACTTTGAGCTTTGCAAAACTTAGGAGGGTGATCCCACAATGCATTTATAACACTTCTTCACAAAATTACCATATACATTGCATGTTTGGCAGATACATTCTCATATTCATGACTCAACAAGTGACAATTAGCAAGGACTTGGTAGATTCCATACACCTTTACCACCTAGAGCAGCAAATAGACAATTCAAACAACACTTACAACAACAATCAAAATTATCAGTATGATTTTAATTAAATGAATTATTCTTTGACAAGATATGACTTATCAGATATGTTTGAACTCACTTGATACATAGAAAAATGCTTTATCCTAAGGTGACGGGGTCAAATTTACAAAAAATTGTAATGCAATAATAATGGCATTCAATATTTATAGACTATTATGGATTTGCATTACAAATTCATAACTCGAATATTCCAGACAAAAAGTGCTTAAAGATCCTATGTTTTAACACACAAACCAGTGATGGTATCAAAGTATTTTAATCAATTACTTGAATTGAAGCATGAATGCAAACAAACATCCAACCATGTTAATTGGAGACCAATGAAATAATCTTTAATCATTTCATTGCTAATTCATGCACAAAAACACAAGATACAATCTGCTTGAAATTTTCCATTGTTAGCTTCAAATGTTGTAATTTTTGAAAAACATTTAAGTTGACTGTAAATATAAACTCATGACCTAAGACTCAACGAGCAATTCTATATCCTTGTATTCTTATTACCTTCCATGAAAATGTTTGCTAAGAATACCTGAGAGAAACACAAATTTTCAAAGACCCTTACACAATAGCCTTGAATTCCCTCATATAGAAACAAGGGACCAAACAAGCTTCAGGCTATTGGCAGTTACATTACATTTCATTTTCTATTTCAAAGTATTCCACCTCATTTCAACCTCTAAGTGGTTATCTTTGCATTCAAGAAGTGGGGGAAGATACAAAGAGACAAAGGATCTGCAAAGACATGTTGAGCTTGCACCTTGGTTGTTTGATGACTCATTGTCATACCACCACTCAGCCCAAAAGCATAAAACATGAAAGCATAAGAAAATATAAAGCAAAGAGAGGAAAATTGGTTGGACTACCACATGCACTTTCTTGGTTGGGAGGATATAAATTTAAAACAAATTTGTTTCAAAGGCCAGACATGTATTATACTTGACCAAGTATTATATCCTCCCGCCACCCTTGTGGCTTACTCAACATATTTTTCCAACCAATTTTTGTATTCATCTTCAGTGGGCCAATTAATATCCAATAGTTTTAGTACCTTGGTGTCATATGCACTATATCTTGCATCAATTTTCACCCTGGCCTCTTTTACAAAGGTGTCTATACCCGTTTCAATCTTAATTAAGTTGTCAATTAAAACATTAAGTATTGATAAGTCTAACTTATCCTCAATATACACCATCTAGGACACATGGTTATCTGATGCTTGAAAAGGGCTCTCCATGAGGCATAATCTTTCATTGATCCATCTTCATTAAGGATTTTTGGTACACCTTGGTCTTCCATATCCCTGAAGGCCTTCATTTTACCTTGTAGTTGTCCACCAATTCTTTCGTGGAAACCTGTGACTTCACCAATGGTTTCAATTCCTCCTCTTATGTTAGGAAGGTGTGTTGGAGCTTCAAAATCTCCTTTTGCGTTTGTTTGAATCTCCTTTAGACTATTCAATCTATAGCTCCATTTACTCTAGGTAATTTTGAAAACTTCTTGAACATGCTAAAACTTTCCATATGCTTCATGGATACCTTTGTAGGTTAACCATGTGGTTTCTACCTTAAGAGCAGCTTTGGATAATCTGTAACTCAAGATAACTTCAAGCATATCGTTAGTGATCTTACTCATACCTTCTTGGAGCTTGTTCTTCTTTGATTTAGTTGTCTGGAGCTCCCTTTTCAATGTGTCAATCCTCAATTTTAGGGTATCCTTATCTTGTTGTGAAGTACCAAATGGAGAAGTAGGCAAGGTCTTCTGAATTGCCTTGGCCACAGTAGCTTTCACTTTATTATACTCTTCAGCTACTTTGTTGTGTTTATCCAACAATTTCAAATATCTGGCTTGAGTAATTTCTACAGTGTCAACACTCAACATAGTCAACTACATTGTTAACCTTGCAGCCTATGGGGTTGTCATTTCTGAATCTCTTGCTATGATCAAATCTCTTGAAAGGCTAGTCATTTCTCTAATGAGCCTGCACCTGCCTAGATCTAGTGTTAATGACCAAATGGCTAGTGCATGTAAACTGGGGCTGAACCCCAAACCAAAAGTCTTCTCATCAAAGGTTTCTTCTGACACCACAACATTTGGGTGATTCCTAATTGCATCTAGAGAAATTATTGAAAATAGGTTACATCCTAGCATCACCAGCATCCCATTGTCTTTAACCAATCTTCTAGCCTCTATGGGATTCATTTGCTCAATTTCTTGAACAATCTCTTCCTTAGTTTTCTTCTTGACTTCTTCATGTTGTGAGGGATCAACTCCCTCTTATGCCTTTTATATCCTATAATTTATTTCCTGGGCTTTTAGCTCAACTATGAATTCTCTAAATTCTTTGGTTGTCACAAAAGAATCATCCTCTAAGAACTTTGCACAATCTAGAACCCTTGCATCATTATCTTGGCTTTCATCATATTCCCAAGGTACTAACTTGTCATCTAGAACAAATGGTTCCATTACCTCCCCAACATCAGGGTATGATAATTCTTGCTCTACTCCTTGATCAATAGGAATTGACTTAGCAGATGGTTGTTGTGCATCACCTTCAGCACCCTATGTTTCATCAACATTGATAGAAGGCAACTCCATAACAAGAATATCTTCAATATCCATTGGTTGCTACTACATTTCTAGTGCTAAAGGCTCTTATGTTTGGCCACCAATTTTTAGTAGATGCTCTTGTAGGACACTTTGAGCCATTTTCTCTGCTTGTTGCACCTTCTCTAGAAAAGTGACATCACTAAAATCAGCAAGTATCATCTCCATTCTCCTAAATCTATCAGTGATGCACGCTTGTAAGGGATTTCATAATAGGAATTCTCGGTAAAATCCCTATGCTCAACCTCAACAATCTTCATCCAAACTCTCTCTTTATCCCAGACAACAACAAACGTTGGAAAATTTCTTATCACATCTTCCTTGTGATAGAAAACATGAGGTCCATATCTTGATATTTCGCCTTTGATCTTTTCTATATAAATGAGTCCTTCTAGATCAAACCTTCTAGTGGGGGTTGTACCCATTCTCAAATTGTTTATTATTATTCCAAACACATCATATACTTCCTTTGCATAGACAACAAAATAATCGAAAGAGAAACATCTTGCAATTATAGAGGCCTTTTTGGATAACCTGAAATTCTCTACATCACTATTATCCATTTGTCACATTATCTCAATAAAAGCCAACCTATTAGAAACAAATCTAGGCAAAAGGTGTGGTGCCACAATAGTCCCATAACATCTGATGACTGTGCAATTTTTATAAAAGTAACAGGCTCCCCAATTGCACTCGTAATTGGGATCATCTCCACACTCTCTGGGCCTCAACAACCCCTTAATTGTTTTGGAATTTCTATCAACTGGCCTCAATCCCATTTGTACTAGAATAGTGTGTTTTATTGCCTTGTAGAATCTAATGTAGTTTGAAGTTGAGCAATGAAAATCCCAGATGTGTGTCCACATTTGGACAAGCACTCAATGGTTCTTCTCATCCACTTGTCTCAGTTTCATGAATTGACTAAAAACCTCCCTTCCTTGGCATATGAGCATATACATCAGTAGTGAATAATGTATGAATTTTAGAGGAGCTTTTCTTTCTTTCAGCCTTATCAAATCATAGTGCAATTTCTCAACAACTTGATGAGTGTAGTCAAACCACCTATGTTGGTTTCTATGTTGAATATTCATGATCATAACTAGCAAGGATGACACTATCCTTCCATCACACTTCACTCCAAGCACTTGACACAACATATAGTATGTGTACCTGAAATATTCAGCAAATTCCTCACAATCCAGTGGCTCAACATCTTTGATTGCAAACCCAGAGCCCTTCTCTCACCTATGCTTTGGAAATTCACCTCTTCTATATACCCAACTCTATGACCGACATATTCTTTTTGCAGCTTCTCCATATTGCTCTTCTCATTTCCATTAGGGTTCATTCTAAAAACCTCTATGAATTTACTCCTCTTTATTTCCAGAATGTTTCTACCATCTGTATCAGTGATCACAATGTTGACTTCGTCATATATGTCTGTAATCTGTAACATTAAATTCACCTGCACAAAGATGTTAGGGACAACTAATTTCCCCAAATCATAACCCCATACATTTCTACCAGGGTGTGGATCATCTCTCCTTCTGAAAGTGTACAAAAAAAATCCCATCCTGGCTTAGGGACAACAATATCACCAATTCCAGCTACAAGGTCGTATTCCTTCTCCAGTGGCTTTCTTGCCACTTGCCTTAACATCTATAGGTTGAAACTTTTCCATGAAGCGAAAAAAATTCTTTGGTGGTCCCTTTTTCTTGTCAATTCCCTCATATGTATGTGACATGTCTTGGGAGACCTTTTTCTTTTTTCTCTTGGGTGCGGGCTTAGAAGATGATTCACCATGTTGACTCATTTTAATTGACTAGGGTTTCTAAGACTAGTTTCAAGTTGGGTTTTGAATTGATAGTCTATACCTTAACAATTTGAATTTGAAAAAAAATCTACTTCGTTATACTACCCCAACAAGGAATTTTAAACTATTTAAGAAAACCTCAAAACCCTACTTTACCCTAGTAGACAATTCCCAACACTTTGACACACAGAGACAATTCTTGCAAAAGAACAAAAACTTTGCAAGGTTCAGTAATGGCTTACCCAGGAAAACCTTCAACAATTCCTTCTTTGCCTCGGCTCTTCATCACTTTGATATCTTCTTCAGCTCCTTGTATGTTACAATGAGAATAAATTCACACAACAAACCCTTTTACAGCAAATTGGCCAAGTAATTTCACCATTAATGGCACAAGAAAGCTTGCGCGAGTGAAATTACTACTTTTTCAGTTGCCCATTCATATTTTAATTTGAGTCATTGATTTACATGCTTGAGAACTCCATCCAATGGTTCACATGATTCCAGTATCCCCACGATACTTTCTAATCAATTTGAAATGTACATAGTGATGAGCCAGGAAGCCGCCATGTGTACTCTTCATACATATAGGTATCGACCATCACTACTTCATTTTTTCTTTAGAATCTCATCTAGTGATGGAAATGAAGCCAACAATGAGATATAGATCGTTGATATTAACTACAGAAGAATCCTGGCCACAAATTTCATTCATATCGCTCATCCCCCGTTCATTTTCTTCTAGGAAATCTCAACCGGCGATGCTCTGATCTCCAACAATGGGCAGAAACTCATCCCATCGGTGATCACAAGAACCTATTTAGCAAATATACAACAACCTATGATAGTTATAAGGATAGCGATGGGTTAAGTCCTTAATTGCATTGCTCATTGGGTTTTTCCTTTTGGGTGGTGATGAAGGAACATGCGATGGGCGATGAACCTAGAATGGTTAGAAGAATATGACATCGCTCGTCATGGGTTAGACATAGGCCATCTTCGCAGAGACATCTGATGAATGATAGACCACTAGTAGGTAGACTTAAGTGATTTCAAATGCACGTGGGCGTAAGTTGTTCTTAAAAGGGACTCGTAGGCTTAATGGGTAGCTTAACGTTGGGGCCGATCAGACCATGAGGATGAATACCATGAAATATTACTAATGTAACATGTTACCGGATATAGTCGATCAATGCAAAATTATAAGCTGACGAGATAATCAAAGGTTCCAATGTGAATAAAACCTTAAAACCTTAAACCCTAATGGCAACAAGACATGAACAAACAGATTTTGAACATGGAGATAATGGGACCGTGAAATTTTTTTATGGTTCCACCATGTATGTTGAGTTGAGCACACACTTTGTGCCCCTTCTCCAAATGCCTCAATGCCATCCAATGACCCTAATCTTTGCTCATTTGTGCCTTTTGAATTATTGTGTTTTCTCAATTAATTCCTTTCATTTTTCTCTTCTCTCTTTGAATGTTCTCCATGCCCCTTTCCATGTCTCACATAAATGCTTTATATAAGCTTTAAGAGGTGGTTTCTAAACCATCACACCCTTTCACAAAAGTTTCATTTTAATAAATATTTAAATAAATAATTAGTCTTTCCCTTTTTAAAGAGTGTTTATACATATTATTTATTAATAGCTCTTTTAACCAAAGGATCATAATATCCTTTATTTTATATCTCCCTTTCAATTCTAAAGGACTATTACATTATTCTCTTCTCTTGGGGAAAGGTCACATAACATTCATAGCCTAAACAAGGAGCCTTAAGTGAAATCCACAATATAAAGATATCTTGTGATGCAATGAGATACTATGATATATGGTCCAACATATAACACCTATGCAGTAAATCCTTCCCTTAATGTCCATCACAAATCATATAGCTAGTGGTGGGGCCCATAACCAATATTATGCTATGAATGGTATGTTGAATGCAATGGGAAGTCACACTATAGAAGAAGAAACATCCAAAACTTTACTTCATCCACCTAGAACATATATATCATCAATTCCATACCAATTAAAAGACACCAACTCTAGATTGAATTATGACACCACGTCATGCCAACTATTGAGTTGGCATAGCGGGTAAGTGCACCAATCTGTGACACAATTTCGGTGCCAAATTGCAAAAAAAACCCATAATAGGCCATATTGCACTCACCAAATTTGGAGAGCGCCAAATTTGGCGCTCACCAAATAGGCTTGGTAATACTGAGCCTATTTGGTGAGCACCAAATTTGGCGTGTGCCAAATGGCTTGAATTTTGCAATGAGTGAACAAGTGTCAGTTCTCTTTCTTTTTGTAATGAATTTTGGAATGCATTTTTCTAAACTCTTTTATTTTTTATTTCTCTTCCAGGGAAACTATATACATGAAATAAACATTTAAGTATAAGTTGAAATTTACATATGGACATTTTCTTTCTTATAATTTAAGTTATATTACATGTATATAGGCAAGATGTTTGAGAGTGGTTTTAGATCTCTAGGAATTATAATGCAAATTCTAGTTTTTGGAAAATCTTAAAAAATTTAGACTTAGTCAAATTTCAATAATCAGCAATTCAAATTCCAGTAATCAGGAGGTCAAATTTTAGTAGTCAACAAGTTGTATCATCTTTCTCTCTCCTCTCTGCTCTTTATCTCTCCACTCCCTCTCTCTCTCCCTTCCTATCTCTCTCTCCCCTCTCTCTCTCTCTCACACACCCCTCTACCTCCTCCCTACATCTTCCTCCCCTCTCTACTTCTCTCTATCTCTTCTCTCTCTACATCTCCTTCCCTCTCTACTTATATTTACCTCCCCTCTCTCTATCTTTACCTACCTCTCCCTCAATCACTTTTTATCTCTTATGTCTCCCTCCCTACCTCTTTCCCTCTCTACTCTCTATATCTCCTCTCCCTCCCTCTACCTACATCTCTCTCTCACTCTTTATCCCTCTCTTCCCCCACTTTCTCTCTAACTCTCTCCTCTCTATCTCATAATTCTCTCTCCCTCCCTCTCACTCTCCCCTCTCTATATCACCACTCTCTCTATCTCTCTCTCTCTCACACACAAACCTCTATCTCCCTCACTAACACTCCCTCCCTCCATCCTTCCCTCTCTACTTCTCTCTATCTCTCCTCTCCCTCCCTCTCTCGACCTCACCCTACCTCCACTTCTTTTTGTATCTCCTCCCAATCTCTCTCACTATTGTCCCTCCCTCCCTCCCCCTCTTTCTCTCTCAATTGATCTTTTTATCTATCTCACCATTCTCTCTCTCTCACTCACACACACACCTCTATCTCCTTACCTATCCCTCCCCTCTGTACTCTTTATGTCTCCTCTCGCTTTCCCTCTCTATACATACCTCTCCCTCCATCACTCTCTCTCTCCATCCCTCTCTATCTCACTTATGCCTCCTTCCCTACCTCTTTCCCTCTCTACTCTCTATCTCTCCTCTCCCTTCCTCTACCTACCTCTCTCTCTGTCTCTCCATCCCTCTCTTTCTCTCTCACTCTCTCCTCTCTATCTCACCATTATCTCTATCCCTACCTATCACCCCCTCCTCTCTAAATCACCATTCCCTCTCTCCCACTTTCCCTCCTTCCCTCTCACTCCCTCCTCTCTAAATCACCATTCTCTCTCTATCCCACTTTCCCTCCTTCCCTCTCTATGTCTCACTTATCCCTTTCTACCTCTCCCTCCCTCCAACCTCCCTCTCTCTCTTTATCTCTATTTCTCATTCTCTCCTTACCTCTCTACTCTCTATCTCACCACTCTCTCCATCTCACCACTCTCTCCATCTCACTCTCCCTCCTTCCCTCTCTCCCTCCTATCCATCCCTCTCTCCTTCCCTCTACCTACCTCTCCCTCCACTACCTACCACTCTCTCCCTCACCCCTCTTTCTCTCTTACTCTCTCCTTCCCTCTCTACTCTCTATCTCTCCCCCTTCCCTCTCTAATCTCTTTCTCTCTCTCCCCCCCCTCTCTCCCCTCATTTTATCTCCTCTCACTCTCTCTCCCTCTCACACACACTCACCTCTATCTCCTCCTTTCCTCTCCCACCATCCCTCCACTCTCCACTTCTCTCTATCTATCATCTCTCTCTACATCTCCTTCCCTCTATATTTATCTTTATCTCCTCTCCCTCTATTTACCCACTCTCCCTCCATCACTCTATATCTCAACTCTCTCTCTCTCTCTCTCTCTCTCTCTCTCTCTCTCTCTCTCTCTCTCTCACACACACACACACACACACACACACCTCTATCTCCTCCCTACCTGTCCCTCCCTCCCCTCTCTACTTCTCTCTATCTCTCCTCTACATCTCCTTCCCTCTCTACCTATATTTATCTCCCCTATCCCTTTGTTTACCTACCTCTCCCTTCATCACTCTGTATCTCACCTATGTTTCTTTACCTACCTAGGGTTGAGGGATTAAGGGTTAAGGGTTGAGAATTGAGGGTTTTGGGTTTAATGTATAGGGTAGAGGGTTGAGGGTAGAGGGTTTAAGGGTTGAGGGTTGAGGGTTGAGAGTTGAGGGTTGAGGGTAGAGGGTAGAGGGTAGAGAGTAGAAGGGAGAGGGTATAGGGTATAGGGTTTAAGGGTTGATGGATTAAGGGGTGAGGGTTTAGGGATTAGGGTAGAGAGTTTACTTGGGTTTAAGGGTTGAGGGTAGAGGGTATCAGGGTGAGGGTTGAGTGTTTAAGGGTTTAAGGGTTGAGGGTATAGGTTTGAGGGATTAGGGTAGAGAGGGAGGGATGGATGGAGGGAGGGAGAGATGGAGGGAGAGATGGAGGGATAAGTGAGATAGAGAGGGATAGAGATATATGGGGGTTGAGGATCCAATGTATAGGATAGGGCTGAGAATTGAGGGTATAGGATTGATGGTTTAGGGTATTGGGTTGAGGGTTGAGGGTTGAGGGTTGAGGGTTGACGGTAGAGGGTATAAGGTTTAAGGGTTTAGGGTTGAGGATTTAGGGTTGAGGGTAGAGGGTTTAGGGTATAGGTTTAAGTGTATATGGTTGAAGGATTAGGGTTGAGGTTCTAATGTATAAGGTAGAGGGTATAAGGGTTGACGATTAAGGGATTAAGGGTTGAGGGTTGATAATTGAGGGTTAAGGGTTTAATGCATAGGGTAGATGGTAGAGGTTTTAAGGGTTTAGGGTTTAAGGGTTGAGGGTCAAGAGTTTAAGGTTGAGGGTAGAGGATTGAGGGTATAGGGTTGATGGATTAGGGTTGAGGGTCCAACATATAGGGTAAAAGGTATAGGGGTTGAGGTTTTAGGGTTAAGGGTTAAGGGTTTAGGATTGAAGGTAGAGGTTTGAGGGTTGAGGGTTTAAGGGTTGAGGGATAAAGGGTTAAGGTTTGAGGGATTAGGGTAGATATTTTAATTAGGTTTAAGGGTTTAAGGGTTGAGGGATTAGGGTTGAGGGTATTGGGTTGAGGGTAGAGGGTTTAAGGGTTTAGGATTTAAGGGTTGAGGGTTGAGGGTTTAGGGTATAGGGTTGAGTGTTTAAGGTTTTAAGGGTTGAGAGTATAGGGTTGATGGATTAGGGTTGAGGGTATTGGGTTGAGGGTAGAGGGTAGAGGGTTTAAGGGTTTAGGATTTAAGGGTTGAGGGTTGAGGGTTTAGGGTATAGGGTTGAGTGTTTAAGTTTTTAAGGGTTGAGGGATTAGGGAAGAGAAGGTGTGATGGATGGAGGGAGAAGTGAGATAGAGATAAGGAGAGAAGAGGAGGGAGGGACACAAATATATGAGGGTTGAGGATCCAATGTGTAGGGTATATGGTTGAGAATTTAGGGTATAGGGTTGAGTACCTATAGGGTTGATGGTTTACAGTATTGGGTTGAGGCTATAGGGTTTGAGGGAGATGGGAGAGAGATAGATGGATTGAGTGAGTGAGAGAGACCTGAGAGAGGGAGAGGGGTAGGATGGAGAGACTTGAAAGAGAGAGGGAGGGAGGGAGTGGGAGAGAGGTAGAGGGAGGGCGAGTTAAGGGTAGAGGGTTTAATGGTTTAGGGTTTAAGCGTTTAGGGTTTAGGGTTAAGGGTAGAGGGGAGAGAGATAGAGGGAGTGAGTGAGTGTGTGAGAGAGAGATACCTAAGAGAGGGAGAGGGGGATAGAGGGTGGGAGAGAGACAGAGGGTAGAGGGTTAAGGGTAGATGGTTAAGGGTTTAGGGTTTAGGGTTAAGGGTAGAGGGGAGAGAGA
>CM021110.1:47574860-47622881 GCA_007115665.2 Sequoiadendron giganteum
TGAGTGAGATAGAGAGAGAAAGATGAAATTTGACCTCTTGATTACTAAAATTTGACCTCCTAATTACTGAAATTTGACATGTTGATTACTGAAATTTGACTAAGTCCGAAATTTTTAAGATCTTCCAAAAATTAGAATTTCCATTATAACTCCTAGAGATCTGAAACCACTCTCAAACATCATGCCTATATATAAAACAAATACAACTTAAAGTATAAGAAAGTAAATGTCCATATGTAAATGTCAACTTATACTTAAATATTTATTTCATGTATATAGTTTCCCTGACAGAGAAAGCGAAAATCAAGGAGTTTACAAAAATGCATTCCAAAAGTCATGAATGACATTTGGAGCGCCAAATTTGGTGCACGCCAAATGAAGTAGCCCATTTGGCGTGCGCCAAATAAGTTGCATTGGGAAATACCAACCCTATGGGTTGGATTTTGCATTGGGCATCTGACCCAAAGGTTTAGACAACCATTTCATGAAAAAGACGTGATTTTTTGAAAGGGTGCCAAATTTCATCATATTTTCGTTCGTGCTCCCTGTCTCATTTGCATGTCTTTCAATGCAAGTTTATAAAACAACCATGATAGTTTTAACCTCTCTCTTAGCTATCTAAATATATAATTATTTTTTCATTTTGATTTATTTAAGATTTTGATCCATGGCTTCTATTGTAAATGCCTTCATTTTTTGTCAAAAACCAACATGTGCTAGTTTTAGGATAGATTTTTACTCGTTCATCAGAACGTGAAACAAATTATTCTACACATGATGAAAAAAATAAAAATCAATTTTCGATTAGTTTGCAAAAATATTGGGGGCGAGCACGCTCAAATTTCAGTTTTTCAGGATGTGTCCACTTTGAAAATTCATAAAATATTATATATTCATTAAAGAATTATCCGAAAGAATGAGGATAAACTACATGATGTTAGCTAATTTATCACCATTAGGATTTTTGAAATTATAAAAAAAAAGTTAATCAAAAAGGGGGGAGCCCTCAAGCGCTATGCTATTTTTTTGATAAAAACAGGACCTATTTTGGCCCCCCCCCCTTTTTGAGACCCTTGATCTTCATTAATTTAAAAAAATATAGTAGCTTAGAAACTAGACTCGGAGCACTTCAACTTTTGTTCTTGCCGCATCTTGAAATTTTGAGCGTAACTATCTTCATTTTCTTGTGCAAATCAGATTTTTCTGATTTCAGAAAAAAATAAAAATAAAAAAAATAGTGGCATCTTAAGAGCCAAAATTGTGTCATAGATTGGTGCACTTACCCTAGCACAAAATGATAATCTCAAAAGGATATTTCAAATAAAATGAGTTTGACTTGTAAAACTACATGGTTGAATCGTAATAGTAATATCACAATTTGACACATTGTGGAAAATACTTCCTACTTATCAAAATATTTGATGTTAAAATTCTATGTGATGCAGTTAAGTGCTTCCATGTGGAGAACTAACCAATAACAAAAGGGACTTGGTGGTACTAAGTTAGCGAGAAGTGAGGAGTTGGTAAACCATGTGACTCGAGGGATTAAGACTCATATCTTAAGTGATTTCACCCAAGCAACCAATACATATTAAAATAGAAACTTTAGGTGACTAAACATACAAAGACCTTAACAAGGACTAGAGTTTTCGCAAAAAATGTTAAATATAAACTTTAGTGAACAAAAAAAGTTAAAAAAACCAAGGGATCAAAATAAAAATTAGAACACTTCAACCTATTGGAACATAAGGGGTAAGTGCAAAAAGTTGGGTCAACAAAGAGGGAATTTTTTGTGCAAAAAAAATGTTGAAAGGAGTAGGTATCCTTTTTTAGAGCAAGTACCCATTTAAAGTGGGTACACATTCTAAAAAAAATGAAATCCCAAACCACTTTTTGATTTGGTTTTAGGCTCGAGAAAGGGATGGTAACCTAACCCTTAGCCTTGGACTTGCAAGTACAAGGTCATGACAATGTCAAGAGAAATAACTAACTTTGACAATAAGGCTAACAAGTTTTTTTCAAATTGTTTTATGAAATAAAGCATTATAGATCACAAAGTCTATTTTTCAAATATGTAATTTTTTTTATTATTGGATTATTTTTTCTATTTTTAATTAATTTCTAAGAAAACTAGTCCATAAACTTGAAATGTCAAGTTTTTGTATTTTATTTATTTTTAATCGATTTGTTAATTTTATTGTAAAAAATTATATGGAATTAATCTAAAAACAATTATTTACACAATGAAAAAATTCAAAAAATGATTATTTTAGGTCGAATTACATGGTGTTCGTACACGAGGGGTTTTAAAAACAATAATTAGGGACAATAAAAAATTAATAAAAAATATATA
The DNA here is from genome assembly GCA_007115665.2 of Sequoiadendron giganteum. Lineage (NCBI taxonomy): Eukaryota > Viridiplantae > Streptophyta > Pinopsida > Cupressales > Cupressaceae > Sequoiadendron > Sequoiadendron giganteum. The sequence goes on from CM021110.1 coordinate 47,577,214, forward strand.
TTTAGAGAAAAAAAATTTAAAAAATATCCTCATCAAATATTCAACTTATTACACATTTTTCCCCAAAAGGAATTAGAAAATAATTTTACTTAGGTCAAATTAATATGGTGTTTGTACATGTGCAGGGTATGGTCCTAAAAATGCAAATTTTAAAAATTGGTTTTATACATACCTATTAAAAATTAATTTGTATCATATGGGTATTCTAATAAGTTACATATTTGAAAATTAGACTCAAAATACTAAATTTCATATTACTAGATGTTTTTAAGATTCAATGTATAAGTGCTTCAAATTTCCAGTCTAACACCCACTTTTGAATATTTTGTAGACCCAACGTCTTGTACTTACCCTAAGAACAGGTTTGACACAAACCATGCAATATATTTTCTTAGAAATAAATATTGCAAATAGTTTGTGAACCTAAAAGTCTTAGTGTTTGAACCTCCTTTAATCATTAAAAATTGGTTATCCACGATTTTGTAATGTACTCAACTAGATTGTATCAATAAAACTACTTAACCATAATGAATAATATATACCATTCAAGGATGTTCTATGTACTTTCTTATTGCTATCCAATACAAGGAAAAAACTTACCATAAAAAGTGCATCCTTAATCTAATATTTTCAATTTTCAATTTTATAAGGAGGATCATCTTTAGATGGTCTTACTATCAATTATTCTTTTTCAAGTATATTTTCTCTAGAGCTATGGTTGATTGCTTGATAATTGATATAACATAATTTTATTAGGGGTCATACCCTTATAAAATTTATATATTTTTCTAATATAAGGTTATAAAAATTATGTTATAAAATTATACCATTTAATAATTAATAATTTAATAAAATATCAAATTATTAATTGTGCATGAATGGCTGCTTTGAATAGGGGTGACTATACCCCTTAAGGTATTTTTCAACCCTTTCTCCTATATTTAAGGAGGTTCTCTCTCATTTAGGAGGGTGTGAGTTTGGAGATTTATAGTGAATTATATCACTATGTATATAGGAGATATTATTGGCCATGTGGAAGTATGTAGAGGAGCGTCTTGAGGTTCAATCTATGTTTTAATTAAATGATGCCTTATCGGGTTTTTTATCCGAAGGGATTTTCTCCATCTATATTTTTTGTAATGTGTAAAATATATCCTTGTATGATTCATTTTATTTATTTTATCTGTTATGTAATTATTAGTATCATTGAATAAGATCCTTATTACTAACATGGTATCCAAGTAGGTTAGTCTATATTAATCATTTTTATAGGTTATACTAGAGTATATATAGAAATTGATGGGAAACCTCTTTATGCTCAATACATCCATGTGCAAGATCATTTGTGCAATGCATCTAATGTACCTTTTCTACTATTTTCTAAAATCAATTCATTAGAGCTAAGTTAGTCCAAATTCTAAGCATTTTTTTATAGGTAAAATTTGAGTCAAATTTCATACTAATTTTTTCCCTAATATATTCATATAGCATATCATTGTGATTGTCAATTATTTGATTCTTTTTAAGTGATGTTTAATACTTAATTTTGAATATTGTATTTCATAATATAATTAAATTCATAATTTCATTAATTATTGATTTATTTCAATATCTAATCACTATACCTTTTGAAACTATCTATTGTAAAGTGTGTCGTACTTCTTTCAATAGATCAATATAATTTATAAAATTAATTTAGATGTGTCTTTTAAACATGAAATAAACGATCATAAATCATGGCCTTTGTTGTCCATCCCTCTATCCATTATTTCACTGCCTCTTTTTAATAGCCTTATTAAAGAAATCATTTACAAGGACTAAAGTGGAAACTTGAGCATTCCAAAACTCTAAGAGTCTTTCGCTTCATCATAAATTCTCATGGCCCCAAACTTTACTAAAAAGAAAAAAGATCAAATTATTTTAGATGAAAATCCATCGATTTTAAAATCGAAAAAATAGTGAGGAAGATTCCATTCCAACGAACATATGAAAAATAAGAAGTTAACATTGTTCTTTTTATCATCAACCAATAGCATCATATCGTTGCAATAATCTTTCTAGACTTTCATGAAATTTAATTGTGTCATATAAAAGAAGATATTGAACATATATTTAAAATAAAAATTGCAAATATTGTCAAATTTAATTTTCTCTTCAACAATACAAAATAATATCTCCATGTCTTATAAAAAGAAATAAGTGCATGATGTTTCATATCTATAATGTGTCGCTGCCATGGGAATTATGATTCAGGATTTTTTTTTACTTATATTTATTTCATTTTATTCCTCTATTTTTGTCTCCCTTCAGCTTGTCTACAATTACATTTTTTTTTTAACTTTCACACTTTCAATTGTTTTGAGGTTCCATTCACATTTACCATTTAATCCATTAATGAAATTGCTTAATTTCTACTTGGTCCTTCTAAAAAGATAGTTATTTCACTTATATGCAATATTGCAAATCCATTTGTCAAAGCTATTATGTCAACCAAGAAATGCATATCTTTTCCAAGTTTAATTTAAATATTAGCATAAACTTACCCTAGATCCATTGTGTTTGTCATATGCGATGGGTATATAGAGTGATCAAAAATTGTGTTGGGTTAAAACTAGGTTATTGGAACTTGAGAAGTGATTTTAGGATCAACATGACTCATAGAAATGAGTCAAGACAAGTTTTACTTAGAAACCCATGGTGTCAAGCTCACACAACTTAACCCAAAATTTTAATCGAACGCAGGTATATCGACCATGAGATTGATGTGAGAGTGAGCCTAGAATATACATAGTCCATATTCCTTGTTGGTAAAGAGTGATAGATAAACAATTCTTAAAAGCTTCAAATAGTCGAGATCATGTTTGCGAACAAGACTGAAGTCAAATACTTTTGATAAAGCAGTGATGGCTAAGACTCCTACATTCAAATTGAAATTTTAGTTGAAAATCACCCATTCTTTTTTTTTACTTAAGAGTTTATTAAACATATATTTGTGTTTTTAATTGTAATCTACATTTGAATTTAAAGAGGTTTATTTGCATTCATTTAACATCATCAAATATGAAAAAAAAAATCATACATATTTAAGAAAGGGGTGTGTTAATATTGTTTGCATTGGTACACTAAAACATATTAGAATCTTCATAATCATTCTATAAGCATTTTTAAGAACAAATATTGTTGATTTTTTTATCATTGATACGATCATAAATGCAACATTTCTAGGGAGAGATCTAGAATTTGTCCCTAGGTAATGATCACAACTCTTTTAAGATATTCTTAGTAATTGCTCGTTTAGATAGCAGAGTGAATAACAATGAATTTGGTAGACTAGGAAGAAAAAATGTACGTCTAACAATGTTAGATCAAAATGAATCTAAATACATACACTAACATTGCATAGAATCAAAGACAACATACACATAAATAAATCCTATTTTTAATCCAAAACCAATCTCAATTCTATAATTATAATAAAAGTATTAATCTACTTTTTTAAATTAATATTTAATTTCAAATTACATCAATAATTATCAATTATTAATCTAAATAAATTTATATTTATGAATATACATCAAAATAATTTTTGAAAAATAATTTATACATATTTTTATTAATTAAACATTAAATTATAAAAAATAAAATAAAAACTATACAACATAATTATATATAACACACCTACAATAATTAAAAAAGGATGGAAGAATCTAAAAGAAAAAGCTGAATGGAAGTAGGCATCTTCTGTCTGTTATCACTTACAGGTCGAGGTTGCAGCCACCAACTTTATTATCCTAGATGTAGCTGAGAGGCCTATATTTCACAGAATTGTCTAATGTTTGACGTCGCCTCTGACTATTTTTTTCGAACTCCCCACTTGCTTTGCAAATTGGTATTTTAAATTTTTAAATATCGATTTAAAATCAAGTAACTAATTTACATGAACTTTGATTCCACTAAAAATATCAAAAGAACTTTGAAAAGGAATGACTATACTTTAGAACGCTTTCAATCAAAAAATAAATATATTTTTTAATCAAAAGGTTAACGAGCTTTGCGGTCCATGGATCCTCAGCCTCTCAAAAATTATAATTACAAGAATCTCCAATTCTCCAACTCAGCCGCTATTCAGACTTTCTCCCACTCATCAGAATATTCTGGTTTCTGTTTATCAACCACTCAACAGACAAAATTCCTACCATCACTAATTTTATCTTAGAGGAGAAGAGTGCATTTGTGTATCGATCAAATTCCTGCCCCTAAAAAGAACTGTATTTTTGTGAGGTGTTGAGGGAATGGAAGGACACTGAAGGATTGCAGGGCTATTGAAATTGTAAAGTTCTGTTGAGGAATGGATGGTTCAGAAGCTGCGAGGCTGTCCATCTCTTGGCTGCGTCCTTTTGAAGGCAGCATCTGATAAAACTCTGGAACTCTGCAGATGCACTGGCGGGGGCAGAGGGCGGCTCTCCAAAACATATGGCACACATGAGTGTAGGCCAATCCGCCTGCTCTCCGGCTTGTAGAAATGGGAAATGCCCCAAATAGCATTCCAACAATGTCGATCCCAAGCTCCAGATATCTCCTGCATAGCCGTCGTAACTTCCACCATAGCTCTGTGGGTCGAATCTCTCGGGGCTCATGTAAGCACATGTTCCCACATAGGAATCGCAGCAGGGATCTATGCTGTGTGATACAATCCTGCTCACCCCAAAGTCTGCAATTTTAATTCGCTTGGGATTCTTGCTAATCAAGATATTGGAGGGCTTAATGTCTCTGTGAACAATCCTCTCGCTGTGAAGGTATTTAAATCCCTCCATCAATTGGCGGGCAACCTTAGCCAGGCAGGACTCGCTCACCTTTGTCTGGTGCTTTAACCAATCCGTAAGGGAGCCTCCATCCATGTATTCCAGAACAAAATTAATGTTCCCTCCCTCGTGGAAGATACCATGACATTTGACAACATAGGGACAATCAATTTTCATAAGGATGTCCATCTCCCTAGTGATGTGGGAGTTAAGGGAGGAATCATGGTCCAGGTGAATGACTTTGAGGGCGTAGTAAGAAGAGGATTTGCGGTGGAGGGCTTTGTACACGATGCCCCCGCTGCCATGTCCGAGTATCCCAACTCTTTCCAAATCAGACAGCTTCTCTACGCCATGTATGGGAGGAAGGGGCAGCGGAAGAGGGTTTGGCAGGGGCGCCTTCTTATTTTGCACAGCGATCTGAAGCTTCAACCCCAACTGTTTCTTGGACTGCATCAGGTATAACTTTGCTGTTAAGAAGAGTCTTAGCTATCACCGCTTGAGGGAAAGTATTTGGTCTACCTTTCTTCTTGCCTTGAAGTATGTGAAGATGAGCGGATATATAAAGAGGCGTTCATCCCAAATCCAAGAAACATGTGCAAGGCTATGGCCTTATGGATGATGGAAGTTACCAGATTTGTGAAGACACAGTTTCTCTTCTATCATCTTGAAGCCCTTGCATGAAACCATCCCCTAAGAGTGAATGTTCACAGAAGCAGGGACGAAATGGTGGTGGAGTTCCCTGTTTTAAAATGAGCTAAGGCGTGACGCGAGATTAAAATGACGTTCAGAGAAAAATTTAGCCACCCGTCCCATTTCAGACTTGACTGATGACTCCAATGTTTAGATGAGAGTCGAGAAACATGGAAGTTCCTTTGCGCGTACTCCACGACTATCCTTAACTACAAAGATATAAAAGTTTTTCATTCATACCGGGGTAGAGTATGGTATGTAAGTTTAGTACAGTTAGAGTGAGGGTAGTCTCATATATTGTAAGTGATTTGTAGATTCACAAATAAGTCATTTGTAGATCAAAAATATATCATTTATTATTATATTTTTATTTTTATTCATTCAAAATTTTATTTTGTTTATTTTATATTTATATTTTGTTTTTTATTAGATAAGTAGAGATTTTAAAAGGGTTCTAGTCCTTTTACAACAAAAAAGATTTAGCAATTAGCACAACAAAAAATGGAAAAGCAATAGGATAAGACAACAACATGAAACTCCAAACGAAGCGAACAAAACAGCAAAAGAAGGACAGACAACAATGTCATAAAACAGTAGTCACCCCAAGGGTGAGAGAACTAGACAGTCTTCAAGCCTTTAAAAGAAGAAATAAGTGGGACCAAGACCTCCACAAACAACAAGACAGGCCTCGTAGCCAACAAACCAGGTGTACATGGACCTGAATCACAAATATTCTTCAAATCAGGCTTCACCGCCACTATAACAGGCCACTAGGCCACAACAAGAGCTTCAAGGGCCCTGTAAAGCAACAGTCGAGCCATCCAATGAACTGTGAACTTAGCAACCTTAAACAACTTCCACCCCAAATTGTACAGCATCCAAACAACAACAAGCATTTTGTTTATGGATCCAGTTTTAGAGTCATTAAATAAGGTAGTGTTGTTGGAGCTAAACAACCCCGTCTTCCAACAAACCCCTCCACCTCCATAGGAGAAGTGACCAGGAGAAATATTTCCACTACAGCAAAGACTCACACCCCTACAAAAACTCCACCTCAATAGGAGTTTTTAATTATATTTTTTAATTTTTTAATTTAATTAATCAAATTAAAATTATATAAAAATAAGTTGTTAGTTGATAAACTATGAAATAGAGAAAATCTCAAATAGAAACTCAAACTAAATGGACATTACAAGGATTAGTAAAATTATTATGTGAAATCAACAAGAAAAATGATCCAAAGACACCTCAATTGTAGCAACCAAATACAATAGGTATAAAAGATTTGTAGCAAAAGTTCCTCTAGGTACACTTATTCAAACATTTCAAAACACCACAATGGCCATTAGAAAATCAAGAGGAATCCATATGTGATAGGAAAAGAATATGAATAATGATTAATTATTAAGTTCATTCAAACTTTATAATGACTTGTCCAAATTCTTATAAAGCATTGCATTCTCAAAACTTCCCAAAAAACTCCCTAAATTATCTTATAAGAATTAAATCCAAACTAATTATTTATTAAAATTAACACGAAACTTGTCTTTATTAAAATATATGAACTTTAATTTTCCAACATCCAACTTTAATATTTATACTACCAAAAAAAAGGAAGGAATGGAAACACTACAACATAGACTGATTGCAATAGCCCATCTAGAAATCTACATAAGTATCTTCATCAAATCTCTTTTCTCATCCAAAAAACCCCAAACTACTCTTTTTTATAAAAAAATATCTTGATTAACCATCAAATCTTCTTACAACACCTCCAATTATTTTCATTTGGAAAAATATCTTGATTATCCAGTGATACCTATGAATCAAGACATACTCAACTATTCACAAATACACTACATTTTTTGAGAATCAATACATTCAATTATCCACAAGAAAAAAACACCAACTAACTATGAATTGAGCCTTACTCCACTATCCTAAGTAAAACTCCTCCCTCTATGGATCAAGGCACACTTAGTTATCCACAAATCATAAAACTACTAAGCTCTCTCTTGCTCCATGAAGAAACACAAAAAATCTGGTTCTTCTCATGCAAGGTACCATCTCTAATCAAAAAGCTACTTTGAGATGACAATATTCATCCAACCTTCGATGCCTCTAGCCTCAAATTTGGTGGGAGTAATTCACTTTTTCTACTTGTCAACTTTGTCTTCATTTAGAAATAAGACCATAAACCTTCTTTCATATGCAAACATAAGTCCTCCCAATGGTCTGAGACATGCATTATACATGGACAATCCCCTCAAACCACATCCTCCACATGCAAGGCACTTGACTAATACAAAGGCACCAAGAATGTTAGTTTTTTAAATACTCTAGAAAGCCAAAATTTGACACCATCTTTATAGAGAAGGGTCATTTTTCTATCAAATTGAATCTAGGATTATTTGCAAATCTACCCATTTTCACATGAAATTTAAATTTTAGAAAAACCTCCTAAATGGAGAATCGAACCTACAACTACATGACAAACAATTGGAGTTTTGAAACTCTATGCTTATATGGGAACCCTATTTCATTACTTTCTTGTCCCCCTTATTTCTTATTACGTTTCATGAAGAAAAGGCATCTGTCAACATGTTCAAGGGATAAAATTTTATCTCATTACTTTTCCTAACTCATATCAATTTTATTAGGAATATTCAATTTAACAATTTTTTGATGGAGTTTTGAATGTTTGTCCATTTTTTTGTCCTCCTTAAAAGTATTTTCTAAGTTTTAAAAAGTAAGGTAATCATAATAGGTTCTATAAGGATAAAAATTTGTTCATCCACCATAGTACACATTTTCTCTCTTGTGTGCTTGTAATTTAGATAGTGACAAATGATTTCTACCCTCTATTGACTTATTTGATATAATGGATTCTTTCACTTATTCTATCACCATGTCCTTTATAGTTATCAAAGTTTATGCAATTGTGTTTCAATAGAGGTGATAGATTCTTGGATAATAGAATTATTAAGATCAAGGGTAAGTTGTTTACTAATATGTACAAATTTTCTTTGTATTTTTTCCCAAATAGATAACTTCAATATCTAGTGCATGGAAAAATAATAATTTTAAATGTATACTTTCCTCGTAATAATGTTTTAAAGTCAAACTTACCAAAATTTTGTATTTTTCACTTGACGTCAACTTTTGTCTTTTTTTTTTATCATTTTTTTTTTTAAATTATACCCTTTTGGAGATGATTTTTTCCTCTAATGCACAAATTTTTTTTCAATTTTTTTAATATGTTTTAGTTATTTTGTAATTTCTAATCAACCTCACTTTTATTATAACAACCAACTTGCATTATTTTAAAAAAATAGAATATTAAAACTAATCAAAATATCAAAAACAATGGATTGTGACTCTGAACTCTACGAAAGGGTATTTTTTTATTTTTCTAACTGAAGAAATATCATGTTCAAGTGGAAATTTTAAAAATTTCTAAAAACAGATAAGTTGGCTACCAACAAGGATGCCTCATAGATGGCTTCAACCAAAATTCTCTTGGTCAAAAGGCTTTTGGTCGAAAAAACTTCCATCAAAACTCTATATATAAACTGAGCCGCATTCAAAAAATTTAAAGGAATTTTTTTTATTGTATAGCTTTAGGTGAAAGAGTTTAGGGTTTAAGCCACTTAGTTTCGAGCGAAACTATTTCACTCAAAACAATTTAGGGCAAAACAATTTCACTCAAAACAATTTATTTAGTTGAAAGTGTAATGCATGTTTGTGTTTTTACCCTTTAACATTGTCATTTCCAATGTAGTTTTTCCCAAAACATCAAAGATAATAAATACATTGAAAAATAGAATTACAACACCACTCAATCCATGACCCTCAATTAGGCTTAGGAATTGATTTCCAAATTACCTCATGGTTTCCACTCAATAAGAATTTTCAAATGTGAAGTATTTAGTTTAAATTGTACATTGAGATATAAAATTTGATTAAGAAAGGGAAATTGAACAAAAGATGAGGAAATTATTAGACAAAGTGTTGAAATAATCAACTTGAACAAAGGAATCCAAGGGGTTAGGAGAAATAGACATATTTTGGGAAATACATAATCTATCTATTATGCTAAACTTCTTTTCTAAACATATTCTAGAACTTGTCCATGTAGGCAACTTTTCAACATGACTTGAATGCTTTTTGAACAAGGGATCAACCATTAGTAAAGAGTTATGATAAAAATGTTAAACTTTAAAATTCATTCTTATTTAATTTAATATGATTATACCATTCATGATCCTCATGGTGTTCCACCATATTAAAATTTACACCTATTATCTAATTAGCAATAGGGAGATTTTTAGACATCCAATCACAAAGCTAAATTTGATCACTAGTATAATTGTGAACATAAATTGAGTACTTGACCTAATATTTTTTCAATAATAATTTTTTTTTAAAATCAAATGACCTCATTTTAAGTAGAAAAAATGTATTAAACATTCAAATAAACTATAGACTAATCCATTTCAAAAATAGGGCTAACAAATTTAAATTTTCCTAGAAAGGGCTTATTCCATTCTACCTTAGCATAGACCATTGGATGCACTTTAATGATAAACAATTTGTTTGAGTTATGCTTACACCATATCACACTACCTATTTGTGTGAATATATCTTTTAGGAAAATATGAAATGATCTATCCACATAGGGATCTTGCGAATAATATGGACCTTCAAGATAACACTCAAATTTTTATTGTAAGAGATAGCATACTTGGCCACATGTAACCCATTCTATATTGTAAGATTCATTGTGTATTTTTAGTTATTTTTAATAAGAAATTTATCCATAGACTTTTATTAAACCCTATATTCCTATTTTCATAATTCATATTTACTTTCTTGTAAAACATATTATTTTCAGGAACACCACTAGAAAGAATAAAATAATATTCCTATATTGATTTTTAGCAATGAAATTAACTACATCATTTGGTAACTATAATTATAGATACTTACCTTTATTATTGTTATGTTCTTCAATAATTTTTGGGTTATACATTCAATATTCCTCTTCACTACCAGCATGTTGTTTGGTTGCTTTGTTTTCAGCGTCATTATTTTATCCCATAGGTCATCTTTAGAATTCCTTCTAATTTTTTGATTTTACTATAATTTCCTTCTTCAATAACTATTGCATTCTAATTTTTTCCATCTAGTATCACTTGCCTATTAATATCTTTAAAACACATTAGGTTGCAAAATAAATAGTAGTTATGGTTAAAGAATTATCTCCTTGTTAGTTTCCTTGTTCTTTGATTCTAATAGAAATTATTTTATCCACTTGATTTTTCACAACTTTTATGGTTTTCCATTACAATTTAAAATACTAAAATTAAAAAGACCTCATATATTATTTTCAAGGAAAATATGTAATTAATTTTTCTTATTTAAAATATGTTACCACCTTCTAATTTTTATATCATTAGTTTTTAAATAGAAAATTTTTATTGCTAATATGTTAACGGATTGTATAATTTATGTGAACATGGTAATGTAAAAATTTACTCTTTTTCTTCATTTGTTCACATATTCTATAGTATTCTATAGTGGTAGGATTTTGAGTATATATATATATATAAAGTGTTGGATTAGTATATTATTATTATTTCCATTCTTATTTTAAAATTTCAACTAACAAGTATTTATTTAAAATTCTTCTAAAAAAGAAAAAGAAAAAAGAAAAAAAAGACAACTAAAAAGGTCCAATTCTCTCTTGCACATTAAGGCCAATAAAAAGTGGCCTAGATTTAGAGTTTTATCTTTTAATTTTGACAAGAAAATTTGAATTTAAGTAGAACATTCAAACTATGCATTTGCGTGATTTTGAAGGAGTTCTCTCGAGAAAGTGAAGGTTGAGGATAAATCTTATAATTAAATAAAATCTAAAAGATTTATTATATTTCTCAATTTAAGAAAATTTCATATTTAAAATAAGTTCACCCACTAAATTGAATAGGAATATAAAAATATTTAAAAATCCCAATCAATATCTATTTGGAAAGACTACTTATCCTTTCCTATAAATAGTGATGATATTTGTACTCATTTAGTTCTAGATTAGGATGACTATAGACTTAAAAGAAAAGAAAAAATAGGGATAAGGTGTTCTTATATTAACTTATATTCTTATTAAAGATAAATAATATAATAATTTTATTGTAGATATACAAAATAATATATCTTATAGGAACTCATTGCATAGATCCATTAAAGTTATCATAGTATAAAGCATATAAAACTACGTCAGTCCATCCTCATGTGATTATTATTGAAGGACGATGCATGAGGTCATTATCATTCCAACAGAGGGAAACTAAGGAAAAATATAGAGTAAGATAAGCCTTCTATAAGATAAGGAAACTATAAATTATTACCTTGAGTATAGTTGTAGTTCAAAGAAAAATGTTCATCTTCAAAGAGATTATTCAAATTTTATTTAATTTTGATTAGAGAAAGAAAATTGTTCAGATTATGAAAATAATTATATCAAAATTAAGATAAACATGACAAATATTATAAATTATAATATAAGAAATTGTTATACTTGAGACAAAAATACCTATCATCTGCACAAAGTCTTACTAATATATGAAAATTTTAAAATTTATTTATCTTTATTGGATCTTATACAAACTCTATCTTAAACTTAGTTCAAAACAATTATGAATCTATTAGATCTTCACATAATCTCACAATGTATGCATGACATGTATATTGAAATTTTTGTATACACGTGTATTAAGAAAAATGATACCAATCATCCAAGTTATTTTTCTTAAATAATTTAATTAGTTTAAGTTTGTCTTGAAAATATCTTATACACGGTTGAAAGATCACAAACACAAACAAATAATGTTTCAATAGCTATCATGTTAGGAACCATCTTCAATATTGACTATAGAGCTTTTCTTTGCCTCCATCCTACCTCTTCCCTAATGTCTTAAGTGAAACATTTCAATTTTCTAGCAAAAAATTGGTTTATTTTACAATTGAAGTCCTACTTATTTTCAACTACTTTGAATCTATAGTTTGTGTCATAAAATATAATTAACCTATTAGTGAATGTGAATGTGATAAATTTGGAGAATTTTTAGTGATACTATTAGGGAATAAGGTTAATGGGTTAGCTTTAAAAGTGGTCGCATTTGTAGTATTTTATAATACTAGCTCAATGACATTGTGTAAAGGGTTCATAGTAGGAACATTTTATAGTTTATTAAAATTAGATAAGTTTTATTTTATCAACCTAATGATATAAATTGCAGTATAATTTTTTAAGATTTTTTCAAGGTTTATTTTTCCAAACAATTTGTTTTTAAAATGGATTTATTTTGATCTTAAAATTAAAAAATACATAATATTTACTATAAATTTTAGAAAGATATGATATACGACTATGATCTTCTATACTATTGTGTTTGCATTGCTTCCTTTTATCCTAAATATATGACATGAATTGACATATTTTATCCTCTAAAATTACATGTAAGAAGGAGAGGAAAAAGAGCACGCAACCTTGCAATGTCTTTGATCATGGAGATGATGGTTGTAATGTTGCAAAAAACATCATTTACATTTAGTACAACCTTTCCAAGAGCCATATTTTCTGTTCTTTACCTCATGGGATCAAATGGAGTGTGCCAAAATATTGGGGTGGGTAGGTGAATACTAGAGGAGGCCATTTTTCACACCCTAGACATCCTAGTCATTTTGAGCTACAAGCATATGACAAAGTCTCTAAAGAGACCTAAATCTAAAAAAAGGCTAAACTATAATGAAGTAGTTTTCCAAATCTGTGGCACCTATAAAGATTATGTCTAAACATACAACTACATGTAGGGTCCCTCCAAAATAACATCTCTTGATTTTTCTTACCTTAAAACCGTTTGATCGTGGTGATGATGGTAACGAGGTTGCAAAAACTATTATTTACATTCAACACTCCTTGCCAAGAGCCATATTTGTTATTATTTGCCTCATGGGGCCAAATGGAATATGCCAAAAAATCAAGTTGAGTGGGTGAATGCTAAGGGAGGTCTCATTTTTCACCCCAAGCAACCTGATCCTTCCAAGTTGCATGCATCCAATAAAGGTTCTTAAGAGACCTAAGGGTAATTTAAATGTAAAACTATGATGAAGCGGTTATCAAAATCTATGGCACTTAGAGATGTTTCATTTGAGATTGTAGGTGCATGTAGGGTCCCTCTAAAATAGTTTCTCTTGATTTTTATTATCTCAAAACTATTTTATCATGGTGATGATGGTTGCAATATTGAAAAAAGTGTTAATATTGCTAAACACAACCTTGTAAGGAGCCATACATTTTGTTCCTTGTCTCATGGGGCCAAAAAAATACACCAACATGTTAAGGTGGCCAATTGAATGCTAGATGAGACTTCATTTCACATGTTAGGTGTTCCAATAATTTCATACTATATGCACATACTCAGTCTCTTAAGAGACCTAAGTACAAAAAATTGTGAAACTATGATGAAGTGTTCTTGAAATATATGACATCTATAGACATATTTTCTAAACCTATAGGTTCATGCAAATTTCTTCCACAACAACCTCTCACAATTTTTCTTATCTCAAAATTGTGTGACTATGAATATGATGGTTGCAATGTTGCGAAGAGTGTCAATAAAATACAACAAAACCTTTCTAGGAGGCATATTTTGTTTCTCACCTCGTGGAGCCAAATGGACTACACCAACAAATTCGGGTGGCAATCTATATGCTATAGAAGAATCCATTTCACATGCTAAGTTTCTTAACATTATGGATTGATGGGATCCTAATATGGGGTCTTGTGCATCCATCAACTTGGTTTCATCCTATCTCTTCATCATTTTGATTCCTTTAGTGTGATCATAAACATAAGATCATACTCTCACTAAATGTAAATTGTCACCCTTTACAATTTCGCACTATGTTGAAAGCCTATTTTGCCTAAAGAATTATTATATTAATAATTTATGGGTAAGAATATAAATTTGTGTCACACTTTTACAAAGTAAATGACCAACATTGATCCAACTTTTAAAATACACTTATGGATCTACAAAAGGGTATTTTTACATTTAAAAAATGTTATTTACATGAGTAGGAGTTGTTGAAACATCAAAAAATTTAAATAATTTAATTTCTTTTGTAAATTGGCCTCGAAGTGGTGCTACATATATGCATTTAGGAAACATTTTTAGTAGGAAAGTTCCCAGACTTATCTAACTTCACTTGAATGAATCTTACTAGAACATATATCTGACCAAAATTGACTTTTAGTTAAAAATATTTCAATTCACTTGTGTTGATAAGTTAGTTGAAAGTGTAACACAACTTTGTACTTTTACCCTTATTCATTTCAAGGCCAAATTAGAAAAATATATTAAAATCTCTAGCATCTCAAGAAATTTAGGCCAAAAACACCCGGTCAAGGGTAAGGTCGTCCTTGACCTAAAGGTGCCATATTTTAATAATTAACATTTTTGTGTTGGTCTGTAGATTTTTAAAAGGGGTCTTAGGTCAGCCTATGTCCAAAAAGATCAATTTGGATGCATATATTAATAAGAGTTCCTCTCATTTGAACATTAGGCATTATTAGGAAGCATTATGAACAAGGCACTATTATGATGAATGATGCTCTTACTATGAAGATGTATATGAGTTATCCTCTACATTCTAGCTACAACAATCTATTGTGTTGTGTGGACTAACCTCTTTTGGGTCTTCAAGCAATTCAATCATCCATAAAAAAACCTTTGGTGGAAACTTATGGTGTGGACATCACTTCGATAGAGATTTAATACCTAAGGTAACACTACCAATTATCATTTATTTTTATAGTCAATTATTGTTTACTTGGTCGAGCTTCCCAACCTAGGATAATCCCTCTTTACAATCATCCTTTTTTGTTTGTGGAAATGGAAACACCAAAATGGGGTTTGACCTAGGTAAGCCCCTATACAACATAACCTTTCCCCCTCTTTTCATATGTGCAAATTATATTTGAAATTTTCATAAACAAAAAGTTTACAAAAAAACATAGAGTAGACTATAACTGATCATCTGAAGTTTGAAGATCCCAAAAAATATAATTTATAGTCAAGGGCTCCCTTTCCCTTAACCCTCAAATTCAAGCTCAATTTTTAGGTGTGAGTTCCTCTCCATCTTCATTTCTTAGATCTCTAACTATTCTATCAATTTTCGTTTTTATATATGTGATACTTTATATTTTTAGATCTAAGGTTTATGTAAAATAGATTTATTAAAATATACATCAAATTTCTCCTCTTTGTAACTCAAAAGAACCAAACCCTAGCAGATTGGCTCTCCTTTGAGGTAGCTATCCAATCATCAAAACCCTAGCTCATTTGTGTTTGAATGTGAAGGTGAGAAAAGAGTTGATCCTAGTTAATCTACTAGTTAGCTCTAGGATCTCCTTTTTAATTTACAAGTTTGAGACTAGCCAAGTCTTGATCTAGATTTTAGAATTTATCTTTAAGAATGTCTGTGTGATAGAGTTTTCCAATCCCAATTCCACATTAATAGATTATGGTGAAGAGGAAATTCGTAAAATGGGAGTAGGAGTAGGATTCAAAGATTATTGTGTTGTTGTAGTTTCTTGAGTGAAAAATTTAATGAAGTTGGGCTCAACACTAGAGCTAGTGAATGCACAAGAAGCCATAAGTTGATAACCTCATCTCACATGAGTGTTATATATAGAACATTATGTTGTGAAGAGCTCATAAATCAACTACAAGATTCAAGACACTTAAATGTTCCTAAGATGAAGAAGATAGAAGAAAGTGATAAGGGAAGTGGAAGAAAACCCTTGACAAGATGGATATGTTGATTATGTGAGAAAAAAATTTGAGTTTTTGCTTTGTAAAAGAGTGTTAACAAACATTGAAATGATTTTCTTTCTAATGTGAACATACAATACTTGCATATGGAAATAACACATTCAATGAATATAATTCCTTAAGGAAGTAAATCATATTTGATAGTACACACTTAAATTACAAAATTGTTCAAAAATATAACCTAAATTGGATTCACAAAAATACTTAATGTTTGATGAAAAAAGAAATCCAATCTTTATTTCTAGGATAAATTGATAGAATGTAACTTTTAAAGAACAACTTAGGAAATACAAAGATAATATCATAAAAAAAGGTGCAGAGAATAAACTATCACCAAAATCTTAATCAAAACTAGCAAGATAAGGGCACTAGGCACCCTATTCCAAAAATGAAGAATTTTTAGGTTTTAAATTTTAGATAGATGCAATAATATCTATAGGTATCCGTTTTGTGGCAACCTAGATCTAAAATTTGAAGAAACTCAAAAAACTAGAGTAACCTAACTTATTTATGATAAGTACATATATACATGAATTAGGTTTTTCAAGGTGATAAGTATTTAATTCACCTCACACATGAATATTTTCATAAAGTAGAATATGATAAAAAATGATAAGATAGGCATATCATTGAAATGTTAATATTATCTGTGATGTTTGTAAATAATAAAAAATCTAAATGCTTTACTTTTCAAAATTTTGACACAATATGAATGGATATATGAAAAGGTGAAAATGGGGTCCTCTCTTTCGCTTCTAGGGTTTTGGACCTAAAAGGAGAGAGGTCAATTTCCACACTCTTCACTCAAGAACAAGCCCTTGAGATGTCAATGCAAAGGAGATTGAAATCTGGCAAAGGGACTACTCTAGGAGATTGAATGATGTCTAATGAAGGACTTGGAAAGATAATTTGTAATGAATGATGAAATGCAAAACCCTAGTTTGATGCAATGCTTCAATGAATGACCTAGAAATTGCCATGAAATAAAAAAGAAAGCTAAAAAATTGAAAGTGTGTACTGGAATCTAGAGAGGATGGAATGGAGCTCTAAAATCCTCAAATTGCTACTTTTTAGGCTTGGTGGGACTCATTCACCATTCTGGGCGAATCAGTCCCAATTCTGGAAAATTGTACTAGAGCAAGTTTCAGCCAAATGGGTATCCAAATCTACAAAGATCTCTAAAAAAATCTTGTACATCAGGACTCATTCACCACTCTTGGGAAATGAGTCTAGTTTGGATTTTTCTAGAAATTCAAAGTTCTGATATGCACTTCTCAATCTTCTCTTTCTACTTCTCTAGGTTCACGGATCTAAAACTCCATTTTTTGGGTTGTAAATGACCTTTTAGTGAAGATTTTCACCTTGTAAATGGGTAGAAAACTCCAATAAGCTTGAAACCTAATCTTAAATGATCTACAAGTCTTCAAAAAACCTAGATCTACAATCACACAAAGAGAGAAAAACTTGTTGATTGTTAGGGAATAGGGGTTTGCATTGGTCAAGCCCCTTTTAGGTAATTAAACCAAATGATGAAATAAGATAATGAAGCATGAACATGAATTAATGCCATTATAACCTTGCCATTATGATGGATCTTGAATTTATGCAAAAATGAATGAAGAATCTTTCCCTTGAATGCCTTAGAATTGATCTTGAAAGCTATCTTGGTGACCTTATGAAGACTTGAAATGCTTGACTTGAAAACTTGAATACATGATGTTTTTTGGATCAAATGAGGATTTGAAAGCTCTCTTATATAGTCAATCCACTCACATGACTGTTAATTTTATCCCCAAGGCCGACATTGAATAAATTTGAATTAAAAACCCACTTTTCTCGCTCAAAGCCTTAAAATAATCCAAATGGGACTCATTCGCCATCCTCGGTCCCATCTGGATGGGACCCATTCACCCAAGGTGGTGAATGGGTCCCACAGGGGCTATTTTTCATGCTAAAGTGTTGGGGAGTGAAAAATTTAAGCTTTTGCGTTGATTATGTTCGGTTTTTATAAAAATATTCCTTGGTATGCACAATATAGGGTCATAGGGACCTATTAATGATGATATAAAGGTCATAAATGCAAGAGGGCCCAAAAAAAAATGTGAAAGTGTAAATAAATACACTTTACAACACTAAATTAAGGAAAAATTGAGTCTATTTGGCTTAGAAGGGCCCTATATCTCATGTGAATATGTAAAACACATTACAACACTAGATTAGGTCCACTTTAGTTTACAAGAGTTGCTTAAATTTAATGTGAAAGTGTAAATAAATACATTTTACAACACTAAATCAAGGTAGAGTTAAGTTAATTTAGCTTAAGGAGGGCCCAAGACCTAGTGTGGATGTGTAAAATACCGCATAACACTAGATCAAGGAGACATTAAGTCTAATTTATCATTAGAAATTCCCAAGGGATATTTTTTCTACACTACATTTAGCCCCCACTTTAGTGAGAGGATAAACTTGCTTCAAACTCACACTAAACTAGACATTCAAGAGGGGTCCAAGTGTACTGATGTGCATGGTCTAAGATAAAAAAGATTGGGGAGGCGGTCAATCCCCTAGGATCGAAGATCCCAATTCAAACAACCATGAGTACAAAAGGAACACACAAGGTGAAAGATTTGTAGCAAAATGAGATATGTGATCATGAAATGATAATAACTAAAAGAAGAACAAAAAATAAGAAAAAATAAAAAGGTGGATCAAGCTTCGACCATTTTTCCAACACGATTTGGATCATATCTAGGCTATTTTTTTGAAAAAAATCATACTCACTCTGAGGCGACGAAACACCTGGTTGTTCATCGGGTGAGAAGTCCTAAAAGGTGAAAACATACACTCATGGCTATGAGTAAATTCATGTCTTGGATTGGGCTTCCCGCTCAAACTATAAAAAAGTTATACCTCCTAATAAATTTGATAAGGTGCCATGCAAAAATGATCTTCAAGCTCCATGAGGCAAGCAAAACTTCATATGCTTGAAACTCATAGACATTGTAAATGCAAAATGTTCAAAGGGATTTTGCTTAGTTTGTGCAAGGTCTCTTCTTAGGGAACATCGTGTATAATGTCTCCAAGAGAGGAAAAGTCAAATAAATATTGCACTCTCGAAGGAAATCAAGCCCAATGACACCACCACTTAGCGGTGATCCCACAATGCTGGTTTACAATTTCTAGGAGATTCTAATTTTTGCCAAAATTGCATATTTTCAAAAAATATAATGATTTAAGCTTTTAAAAGTTCCATTTTAAGGATTCCAATTGAAAAGGGTTTGATCAAAGGGTATGTGTAGGATCATGATGGGCCAAAAAGTGGCAATGGAAAAAAAATACGTTTTGGATCGACTCAAAAACGCGGAAATGCCAGGTTGACTTTTTGTAGGTTTGAGTGTCAGTACATTGCTCCAAAGCAATGCCCAAACCTATTTTTTACAAATCAGATATCCGATTTGCAAAAGCCTATATAAATAAAAAAGCCGACTATTAAAACTCATTTCACACCATTTGGACGCAGGCGCAAAGGGAAAAGAGCAAATCTGATATCCGTTTTGAGGAGAAATCCGATTTGAAAGGTAAGTTTTTGGTTGTTTTTATGTTTTAATCAATTTTTCAATTAGATTCTTTTAATTTTAAGTAGTTTTTATGAAAAAAAATTCAAAAGTAGGGTTTTTTATTGATTTTTATTAAAAACTAGAGTTTACAATGAATTTTTATTAAAAATTAATCGTTTTTAAATGGATTTTGATTAAAAACTAGTGTTGATGATGTAAGTTTATCAAAAACTAGAGTTTGTTTATGGATTTTTGTGAAAAAGTAGGGTTGTTTTTGGATTTTTATTAAAAACTAGGGTTTTTTTACAATAATTTCATTTATATTGTGTAATTTTAATTAGATTAATTAGTTTTTAACTTTAATCAGGTATTATGGCTGAGAATGAAAATGCAAAAAGTCAAATGCTCCACCACCTCCACAGCCAAATGCTCCACCACCTGCGCTGCCACCAATTGAAAACTTAATTGGTGAAAAATTGGGGCAATTGAGGGGCATTTGTGAAGTTTATAAGACAATCCCTCAATTGAGTGATATGACAAACACATTGAAGGAAATAATTAAAAATATAGAAACCCTCTCCACCCAACATAATGCCTTTCATTCGTGGTGAAAAGACATGAGGGAATATTGTGTATGTGGATTATCTTACGATGATGTGAAAAATCTCCAAATAACCAAAGCCCAAATAGCCTCTTTATTCATTAACCCCCGCACCGGTTTGCCAGTGAATGTTAATGAAACAAAACTTTCTATAAAATGGTGCATGAATAGGGACATTGTAGATAACTTTTGGGATCGTTGGTGTATGGTTTTTGATAAACCACCGAACAATAATTCTGATATACCATTTTACTTTATTAAAAAATTATATGCTGATTTTTTGTTAGGGCATCATGCCAATTACTTTGACATTAAACCCTTCCAGGGCATCGGTGGAGGTATGCCCCAGGATAGACTAGGGGTAGTTAGAGTAGTCCTGTGCCCAAATGTTCCCCTTCCTCCCCTTCCTCCCCTTCCTCTGCCACCTCCAATATATTATCCAAAGATTATCCAAGATGCAGCCACATAGACTATTCAGGCTATTCACTCTTTGAGTGGTTATTTGGTTTCGCATGCTTCTATAGTAGCTCAACCACATTATGGTGATGTTGGCGAAGGCTCAAGTGTTGTTGCATCATCCTCCTCAAGTCCACATGTTTGTGTGCCACATACTTGCACTATGTGTTGCCAGATATGCTTGGATCCTCTTGTACAGCCCACTGAGCATCCCTTGGACACTCTCGATTATGACCTCCATGATGTGGACATTATAGATCAGTCGCAGGGGAGTGGAGCGCACCCTATAGAATCCTCTCCTATTGGAGAGGGGATGCTGGAATAGTGACACATGTAAGATTTAAGTTGTAATTTCATAGCTTGCATTTGTTTTTAAATGAATATTAATAAGAGATAGTATCAAGTACTAATATTTATTTACATGGTCTATTTAATAATCGATGTCTGAAGAGGAGCTCACATGAGTGACTAATAGCACCCTTGGGGCCATTTCATTTGGCTTGGACACACACACAGTATATTTTCGCACTCACCCGTTTACATTTTTTATTATATACTTGCTTGTCATTTGAATTGTCATTAATGAAATTATATAATAACTTATATGTTTATCTTATTTTCCTCTTGTAGGAAATACCTAGTGTGAGTGAGGTGTAGCCTTGTCCAAACTATGGAAGCGCAAAGTTAGATAAGGGGAAGGTAATTGAACTCAAATTGGATTGAATTAATATTTTTAGGATCTTATATTGATTATACATACATCGACGTAGATTGGTAGTTTCGTATGTACTTGTCATTTTTATGTACAGGCAATTATGAGCTATACATCATTGTTGAAAAATGTCACACCACCTAAAGGATTAGGTATTGGAACACCTCAATGAGTAGGTGTTGAAACACCTCAAGGAGGAGGTGTCGAAACACCTGAAGGAGATAAAGAAAAAGATCAACCTAAAGAGGTATGTTTTTATTTTATTTTGTGTTTGGTAAATATGTTCTTATTACCAATAACATTATGCTAACTTGGATCAATTTTATGTTTTTGTTCACATATATAGATTGGCATTTCAAAAATTGGTTTGGTATATTCTAGGACTCCTGACCCTTTGAAGAGACGTATATTTCAAGTAATCAAGATTTCAATTTTAGAGTTCAATTAAAATTCAATGTATATTGATTTTGATGTTAATTATTTGATTTTAAATTATATAGTATAACTAATCTCAATTGTGGTTTGAATTTTTCTTGTGCAGCTACCTTTAGAGCCAACGAGTGCTTCAAAGAGGCTCCATTTTGATGATCCACCAGTAGTTTAGGATGAGATAGACATTTTGGCATGTAAATTTTGAATACATATTGAGATGGCATATGCCACATTTTGTAAAAATTTGTTTGAGTTGGCATCGATGCTATTTTTTTATATGGACATACACTTGATTATTGGATAATTTGATATATAGAAGTTGAAAATTGAAATTTAATTTGTTCCTCATGTGCATGATTAAACTCTTTGAAAATTTTATCTTGAGCAATGGTTAAATATCAATGTATAATAGCATAAAAAAGAATGGTTATATTATGTAGTTTATTTTTATATCGTTGATTACATTTCATTACACATCTTTCAATCTCAAATCATTACTTCACATTGCATAACTAACAACTAGATGTTCATAGATGAAAAAATTTCAATTACAATATAATTTTTACAAAGTCAACCTAAGCAGTTATGCAATTACTTCACATTGCATAACTAAAAACTATGAGCAGTTGTCAATTGCATTTGCTTGTCATGGAATTCTATGAGACCACATTTCTTTGAAGCTTTTTTTCAAATAGTCCACTGCCTTGTCTATGCTACCACATTTTTCATACATGTCTACCAAATATTTTTATCAAACAGTTCACTCTAATTCCTTTATCACCCCTAAAAATGTGTTCCTACTCTTGATGTTATTAGCAACATCGAGCTGCTTCTTCCAGCGATCACCTTAAGTTGTAATAAATTAAATGATAGCCTATGGCTATTTAATTTATACTCATTTTATTTAAATGGATGAGGCTAACCTTCTTTGATATTATTTTGTAATTTATTAGTTTCAAGAGAGGTCGACCTCCTTGAAGAGTCACCTTATTTTGTATAAATACAAGGTGATGTTTGTTCATTTCCTCAATCAAGTTCATTCAGCATAATTCACATTCCAAGCATAAGTTCACACTTGAGCAGCAGCGCTTCATCTTGCAACAGCAGGCCGATTTCAAGGAGAAGCATATTCAATTGTACTTTTGCATCTAGGAGAGGTGCTATTATTCATTGTATCAAATTCAGCCATGAGCTGGGCCTGAGTTATAAGCAGATTTCTCCTCTTATTCCTTCATTATATAAGAGACATTCATGTTCTTTCTGCTCAATCCTTGAAGAAGGAAGGAAAAGGAGGAAAGAAAAGATGCTTCAAGAGGAATAGAGATAAAGGGTCAGATGGTGCTCCTCCATTCAAGAAGAAGTGGGACCTCTCTTGTGTTCAATGCCTTAGATGTGACAAGTTTGGTCACTATGCGAAGGATTGCCCTACAAGGCCTAATCAACATGCTTCATTTTATGAATTTGATTGAGATCTCTCCCCAAAATGATTCTAGTGAATTTCTACTCTAGTCATGGGCCTATGTTCAAGCCATGAAGGTTGTGTACTGATCTGAGTGCAAGAGGAGCGTTTCGTACTTCCACCCTTCAAAATATTTAAGAGATAAGTATTCTTTGTTTTGATTGTAATTACCCTTCTAGGCTAAAATTCAGCTTGTTAAGCTGTGCAAATCTGACATTATTTACTTGGATTATGTGTGACTAGTAAATAGTGATCACTGGGATAAGATTCTTTAGAATTAAGAATTATTCATTGCAAGTTGTATCATGCTAATGTGTGAAGATTGTCTTTTGTTATGCTGAGATTAGCTCTTCCTAATATGAGTGCAAGATACGAGTCTAGAAGTTGTAGTAGGGTTGAAATAAAGGTGTTTGACTAGTTTTTCACAACAAGCTATGGTCTCATGGCTTTTTTTTGCACAAAAAACAGCATTGGAGTTCGATTGGAGGCTGAAAACTACTTGTAAAGGCATTAATAAATCTTGTTCTACAACTTGTATGACCAAAGAAGCTGTTCCATCACATTCGAATGGGTACGTTTAGGTTAGGTATGGTTCCCTTTCACACCCAAATAGACCGAAGCAGTCTGAGCTACATTCAATCAACGAAATCCCTTAAGACTCCAAAGTGTAGAAGGGCAACAATCTTTGACGAAATGTTACTCAAAAACCGTGATGCTTACAGACTCTTCATCTGAGGATATGGGATCATGTTGGGACCATCTACAATAACCTCTCTCCATTTTTGTTATCTCGAAGGTGTTTTCCCATGGTGATGAGTTTTCAGTTGAGGGAAAAGTTGTCAAATGCAAGTGGTGTAAAGTTGCAAAGTGGTGCAACTTTCATTCTCTAACTCATACGACCAAATGGACTGTTCCAAAATTTCTGGATGGGTACGTTTACACTAGGTATAGTCCTCTTTTGCACCCAAATATGTTGAACCACTCTGAGCTACATTGGACCAACGATTTCCCTTAAGAGTCCAAAGTGCTAAAATGCAACAATCTTTGATGGACTATTTCTCGAAAACCATGATGCTTACAAACTCTTCGTCTAAGGATATGGAATCGTGTTGGGACTATCTACAATAACCTCTCTCGGATTTTTCTATATCAAAGGCATTTTCCCGTGGTGATGAGTTTTCAGTTGAAGGAAAAGTTGCCAAATGCAAGTAGTGTAAAGTTGCAAAATGGTGCAACTTTCATTCTCTAGCTCATACGACCAAATAGAACATTCCAAAATGTCTGGATGGGTATGTTTATGCTAGGTATGGTCCTCTTTTGCACCCAAATACGCCGAATCACTCTGAGCTACATTGGACCGACAATTTCCCTTAAGAGTCCAAAGTGCTAAAAGGCAGCAATCTTTGACGGACTATTTCTCGGAAAATGTGATGCTTACAGACTCTTCGTCTAAGGATATGGGATCATGTTGGGACCATCTACAATAACCTCTCTAAGTTTTTTCTATCTCGAAGGCGTTTTCCTATGGTGATGAGTTTTCAGTTGAGGGAAAAATTATCAAATGCAAGTAGTGTAAAGTTGCAAAGTGGTGTAACTTTCATTCTCTAACTCGTACGACCAAACAGATTGTTCCAACACATTCGGATGTGTATGTTTATGCTAGGTATGGTCCTCTTTTGCACCCAAATACACCGAATCACTCTGAGCTACATTGGACCGATGATTTCCCTTAAGAGTCCAAAGTGTTAAAAGGCAGTTATCTTTGACGGACTATTTCTCGGAAACTATGGTTCTTACAGACTCTTCATCTAAGGATATGGGATCGTGTTGGGACCATCTACAATAACCTCTCTCAGTTTTTTCTATCTTGAAAGCATTTTCCCATGGTGATGAGTTTTCAGTTGAGGGAAAAGTTGTCAAATGCAAGCAGTGTAAAGTTGCAAAGTGGTGCAAATTTCATTCTCTAACTCGTACAACCAAATAGACTGTTCCAACATGTCTAGATGGGTACGTTTACGCTAGGTATGGTCCTCTTTTGCACCCAAATATGTCGAATCACTCTGAGCTACATTGGACTGATGATTTCCCTTAAGAGTCAAAAGTGTTAAAAGTCAGGAATCTTTGACGGACTATTTCTCAAAAATTGTGATGCTTACAGACTCTTCGTCTGAGGATATGGGATCATGTTGGGACCATCTACAATAAGGTTGGATCAAGATTCTGCAAGTCCTAGCTCTTACATCAGAAAAATCGTACCCAATCAACTTGAATCAATTACATGGGAAATGAAATTCACATGAACTTTTTACATTTTTATTTTTGAAAAAGTGGCAAGCCACTATAATTTATCATATATATAAATAGGAGATATTAAAAAACCTGGTTCAAACGAGCATACCGATAGGAAAGAACCAGGAAGAAAACCTCCGGTTGTAGCTCGATTAAGTACAAAAAATCTCTTTACCTTTTAAACATACCTTTTATACAATGCCAGACATTTGACCCGTATTTCAAAAAACATCACTAGATATAGATTATTCCACAGTTATGACCTTTTTACATTGTTTCACATTTCAAAATTCATTTTTTACAAAATTTTCCTATTTAAGGCATTCAGGGCATAGTCTTCCACAAGAGTAGTATGTTGGCATTTTGGAGTGACAAGCACATGTACAAACCATCAAAGTAGCAACTAAACTACATACAATAGAAAATATGCTTAGAATAACCAATCTATATTATTGTAATTTGTCACATACCTCTCTGAAAGGATCAAAGCTGCCTATTGTTGCAGCAGGTCCATGATCAATCATGCTAGGAATATCACAAAATTTCTCAAATGATAAATCTATATTGTCAAAACAAAAAAGATGCTTAGACTAACAAATCTATATTAATCTAAACAACTTGAATGATGATGAATTGGTAATGCAAACTATAAAAAATGCTTTGAATAACCAATCTATATTATTGTAATCTATCGCATACCTCTTTGAAAGGATCAGAGGTGGCTATTGTTGCAGCAAGTCCATGATCAATTGTGCCAGGAATATCACAAAATTTGTCAAATGATAAATCTATATTGTCACAACAACAAAAAATGCTTAAGCATTGTACCTTCCATTGTTGAATATGTTATTCAAGTGTGCTTGAAGGTGATGAGGTGAAAATCACCTCATCATAATAAAATCCAGGAATTACTTTTGTTAATTCAAACCCAAGCCTGTTCCAATTCATTAAGCTTTAGGAGAAGTAATTACTTATTTTTAGGAAAATTATGATTTCTTTCCTTCCTTTGATTAATTGAGGAAATTGTCCAAAGCAGGTTTAATAGGTTGATTTGAGCATTTTTGTAGGGATTAAATAGGTCATCATTCGGCTGTTGCAAAAAGTTAGCCAGCACGTGCCTCAAAGTAATGCTGCGAACCCACTCCTTGAAGCCTGGATGATGCATCGAAGTTTCAGTTTCAATTCTTTTAATTCGGTTGTTTAAAACTTTATGGCTCTTCTCGAGCCTTCTGCATGTTTTAAGAAGCTTTAAAGACATCAAGTTAGTTTTAAGTTAAGGAAGACTTTTTCAATGGCTATCCATGCCATCATAAATTTAGGATCTAGTTAGAGAGTTATCTATAAAACTGTAATTTCATAAAGTAATAAGATATGGACAGAAAAAGTATCGTTATGATGTTTGAATAATCTCCTTTTGCAAACTACCTTGGACACTGCCCGATAAACAATTGACATTCAATTATTCTAAAGTAGTAGGACCTAATGATAGCCTATCACTTTTTGGCGCCGTTGTCGGGGAGTCACATAAGTGTTATTAGGAGAGGGTTTCAATACAAATTTTTATGCCGAAAATATCTTAGTCGGCTTTCTTTTCTGCATGGTCCAGAAAAGAGGCCCTCATAGACATTTTATACCAAAGACCCCCCCAAAAAAAGTTACCTATCATACATAGGGAAGCCCAAGGCTCAGATGACCACACTTCCGAAGAACTATTTGAGCCTACTCCACCTGAGGCTTTCCATTATTTACCTGTTGGGTAACCAGTCGAACAACTAGTTATCGAGGAAGTTATTTTTGAGGAACATACTCTTTTGAACAACATGGGAGACCGTAGAGCTAAACCTAACCACAATGAACCTTAGCTTCCTAGAACATTTACCTATCCTATCACGTTGGACGTTGATGATGATACTGTCATGAAGAACATTTCTCCAGCCTTCCTTCCAACCTTCTGTGGCTTGTCTTCGAAGGACCCGGACCAATTTCTCTTTGAATTTAAAGTCCTATGTCAGACTTATGATTATAAGAATGACAATCAAAAGTTGAACCTTTTTCCGTCAACTTTGAAGGACTCATCAATGCGCTGGTTCATGGGATTGGGTTCTGGTAGTATAACATCCTAGGAAGAAATGGAGACTATTTTCTTACAAAAATACCAGAGTTACTGTAGGGTAACTAATCGTAAGGAGGAGTTGTTTAAGCTAAGGAAAAATGAGGATGAAAGCTTGGAGGATTATCTTGATAGGTTCCTCTTCCTCTCTAAGAGATGTGGAGAAACAACCATTAGTGTTGAGATACTAAAAACAATTTTTCTTAAAGGTCTTGATGATGACGCTAGAAGGAATCTGGATTTGATGAGGAAAGGTGACGTATCTCAATTAAATCTTGAAGAAATATGTGATTTTTTTCGGAATTTCTCCCACACTAGGGGAGGCATCTGCAAAACAAATCTTTTTAAAGGGACTAATGAGATAGGTAAGCTCCGTGAATAAATTGCAAATCTAAAAATGGATATTCTCGTGCAGTTGAATACCACCCTGGATGGTATACAAGCTAAAACCCGCAATCCTGAGACCTTGTCAATTTATTGTCCAAGGTATTCGAATAAACATTTGTTGCGTGAGTGTCCTTTGGATAAAGTCAATGTTTGTCAGTTGTGTGAGCAAAATCATTCTACAAACCAGTGCAAGCTTTTATTGGATATTAAGAATACCAAGAAAAAAACCATTTAGGTTGAAGAAGAAATACATGCTTTAAACAAATTTCAAGGAGTTAATTTCCCTTATGGATAGAATCCTAATTCCACATGGAGACCACAAAACAATTGGGCTCATAATCAATGGACTACATCTTGGAATCAGTCACCTCCTCCTCACCCTCAACCTAACTGGGGAACTCCTTATTGGGGGTCACCTGAATGGACAAACCACACATGGGGTAATCAACAATAGCCAAATAAACCCCAACAATAGTGGTACCAACAAAATGTTGTACCCCAATGGAATCGAGCACAGAATCAGTTTTATACTGAACCAAGGAGGAATCAACAACCGAACCTATTACCTCTAGCTCAGAACTCTCCTCAAAATGAGCAAGTAAACCAACCTCAGCTTCCAGTGCAACCGCTTCCTAATCCTAAAAATAATCACCAGAACACACCAGTCTATTCTACTGAACATGAAAACGT
Organism: Sequoiadendron giganteum; assembly: GCA_007115665.2. Classification (NCBI taxonomy): domain Eukaryota; kingdom Viridiplantae; phylum Streptophyta; class Pinopsida; order Cupressales; family Cupressaceae; genus Sequoiadendron; species Sequoiadendron giganteum. Next base: position 47,606,297 of record CM021110.1, read on the forward strand.
TACTGGGCTTCATGCGATACAATTCAGAAATGTGCAGTTGTGTTTTGGTTGAACTCTTCAACCACCTACTATTGAAGAAATAGTGGAGGAAAATGAGCCTAAAAGTCCAACAAATGTTATATCATCTAATCAGGACATTACTCCTCAAGACAAAGAACCTTTTTCAATGGCAGGGGTTGCTGACTTCTCTCAAGGGGAGGAAGGTCAGGCCTTAAGTAAACAAAAGGAGGATCCTGTTCCAAGGAAGAAAAGGATAGCACCATATCCAGAACGTTTAAAGTCCATAACTCTGGAAGATACTCCGGAAGTATCCATAGCTACGGAAACTGTGTTAATTCAGGAGATTAAGTAGTTACAAATTAAAGTTCATCCCTGAATTAAACTAGTTAATTAAGCAGTTATGTATCAAAACACCAGGGAGAAAGCCAAAAACAATAAACACCATTCAGATTGGTGGTTATTTAGCTAATGTTTTGTTTGGAAATACTATTGCTCTGAAGTATGATGATCCAGGAAGTCCACTTATAACTGTTACAGTCAATGAGGTAACAATACCAAATGCACTAGTGGATCTAGGAGCATCTATTAACGTGATGACTGTGGATGTAATGGAAAAATTAGGTTTAACTGATTTACGTCCTACAACCACAGTCTTACAAATGGAAAATAGTCTACAGCCATCCTGAAAGGCGTCATTAAAAATATCTTTGTCAAAGTTGATGGATGGGATTATCCAGTCGATTTCCAAGTAATTTAGTCACTTATGCCTAAGGATAGCTATCCTATAATTCTTGGAAGACCTTGGCTAGCCATGGTAGCTGCTAAGATTGATTGTAGGGAAGGGGGAATGACCATTTCGCATGGCTAGGATAGTAAACGCTTGTTTTTATATCCCCTGCTAAGCCTACTAAGCATGAAAAAGTCTGGGATGATGAACCTGAGGAATCGAATGGTTCAGATAGTTTAGCCTCCCTAGCTATGGTGGTAATTAAACAACATGGGGAAGAACTGGAGGAAGAGTTGGTAAATGAGATAGCATGCCTGGCTACAATCCCGAATGAGGAAGAAATGATGGATGCTCCAAGAATTTTCGAGCAGCCAATTGATATAAGTGGAATAGAGCACAATTACACTACAATGGGAATGTTGTGTCCCTTGGAAAATATGATTCCCAGAACAAGTCATTTCTATGAGGATATCACAAGGTTTCACCAACTGGTACCTCATAGTTGTCCTCTTAATACGTTGTTGCGACCTGTGTATGTTGTGACCTCGGTTCATCCTGAAAGAAAATCGATAATGCTATTACCAGGAAAAACCGTGAATATCAATAGTTGGTTGACATAAACTTAGGAGGATAAGTTACTTAATGTGTTGGTACAAAGATCCAAAGCTTTTGCTTGGGATTATACGGACATGAGGGGAATTCACCCAAGTGTTTGTACTCGTCACATTTACACTAATAACAGTATAAGGCCTATTCGCCAGCTACAAAGGAGACTCAATCCTGCATTAAAGGATTTGGTTAAAATTGAGATTGAGAAAATCCTTCATGCTGGATTTATTTACCCAATCTTTGATAGTAAATGGGTATCACCTATGGTGGTAGTCCCAAAGAAAAATGGCAAGTGGAGAATCTGTGTAGATTATTGAGAACTCAATAAAGCCACTTATAGAGATTATTTTCCCTTACAGTTCGTCGATTAGGTCCTAGATAACTTGGTCGGGAGGAAGTATTTTTCCTTTCTTGATGGATTTAGTGGTTATAATCAGATACAAGTTACCCTGGAAGACAAGGACAAAACCACGTTTACCTGCTCTTAGGACACATTTAAATATAGAGTGCTTCCTTTTGGACTATGCAACACGCCAGCAACCTTCCAGAGAGTTGTTCTTGCTATATTTTATGCTCTCGTTAATGACTTTGTCAAGGTTTATATGGATGATTTTACAGTCTATGGATCAAACTATGATGAAGCTCTTCAGAACCTAGATCGAGTTCTACAAGTTTGTGAGGAAAATAGACTATCCCTTAGCCATGAGAAATGCTTAATAATGGTGGAATAAGGAATAGTCTTGGGTCATCATATTTCCTCAGAGGGAATAAAGGTCGACCTTAAAAAAATTGAATTCATCCAACAGTTGACAATTCCTCAAACTTAGACAGATGTAAGAATTTTTATTTGACATGCTGGTTACTACAGAAGGTTTATAAAAGGCTTTAGTAAAATTGCAGCTCCTATGTTCTCTCTTTTACAGAAAGAAGTTGAGTTTGTCTGGACATCTGAGTGTCAGAAATATTTCAAAGCAATCAAAGAAAAACTTGTCTCTACTCCTGTTCTGAGAGGGCCAAACTGGAGTATTCCCTTCCATATCTATGTTGATGCTTTTGATGATGCTATCGGTGCACTTATGGGCCAAGAAGACGAGAACGAAGGGAAGTATGCTATATATTTTATCAGCAAGAATCTTACTCTGGCAGAAAAAAATTATACAACAACAGAAAAAGAATTCCTAGTTGTTGTTCACGCTATCAAGAAATTTTGTCATTATATTATGGGATATAAGGTCACAGTCTATATAGATCACTCAGTTGTGAAATACTTAATGAAAAAACCTGTGGTAAATGGTCGAATTATGAGATGGCTATTACTTCTTCAAGAGTTTAATGCCATGATTCTTGATAAACCAAGAAAATATAATGTCGTAGCTAGGCGAGTGCATGGAAATGGGTAGCGATTTCGTGGACACCCTCAAAAAAAAAAAAATTTGAAAACCATAATGCAAGTGTGTTATAATGCGCTCGCATTATCAACTGTTAAAAGAAAAAAAACAAATGCAAATCTCTCATTTGCATTTCGACTGGGTTTTTTGTTGCACCCGTGGCCAAAAACTCCAAAATATCACACTCGCATTGTAGGAGGAGAATTTCTTCACCAAGAATCCGTATTTCTTCACAACAATGGTGCCACGACAATGAGGAGTTGTAAGAGGTAAGGATTCTATGGTTTTTGTTTTGAATTTGTTAGTTTTAGGTTCAATTTGATATCTATTTGTTTGAATTTTTAGGAGATTCAAATCAACCTGCAAACCCTCAAAATCCTCAACAGGAAGACCAACCAAATCGTCAAGATCAAAATCAACCACAACATCAACCTCCTCCACCAATCACTGAACCCCCTCCTGGCACGCAACAAAATTTAATGAGTGAAATTGAGAACAACAAAAAACAAATTGAGGATTTGATCAATAGGTTGAGTGATCCAAATGGTTCAACCACAAAAAGAATGACCCTAGCAAATTCACTGAAAGATATCTTAACAAACGTAGATTCAATTAGAAAAATAATAATTGGATGGGAAGATAGGAGGCAGGCGGCTAGGGACTATTATGCAAATAAACTTTCATACAAGGATGTGAAAGATTTAAAAATTACAAAAGGTGATTTGTGCTCATTATTCACCGATCCATGCACAAATCAAAATCTTACCTTGAATGCAAAGAGTTTTCCTATCCATTGGTGCCACCACCAATAGATGAAGGAGCGGTTTTATGATAGGTGGTACATGGTCTTCGATTACCCACCGTGCAACAATTATGAGGTCCCACAATATTTCCTTAGGAAACTATACAATGAGTTCATATTGAAAAAAATCCCAAATTATTTTGATATGAGGGATTTCCAGGGGAGAGGTGGGGAGTCAGCTCAGGATAGACCTGGTGCACAGCCAGATCCTACGCGGTAAGGTAGACAAGCTCTCGCTAGGCCACCTCATGAGCACATTGTTATACCTTCCATCATGAAGGAAAGTGCTGACATAAAGACATTGCAAGCAATCAACACTTTGACCCAGAGTGTCATCCATCATACTAGCCCTATTCTACAGCGCCATCCAAGGGAGTCTTCTAGTGGTGGCCTTCGAACACATGTGTGTCAATCTTGCGGGGCTACTTGTTCACATGAACCCACCAACCCTCGGCAAACTGGTATGCAGGATCCGTTTGTAGCTTTGGAGATGGAGAGTGCAGCTGACATTTTGCATGAGGCATATGGCATTGATAGTTAGGTAAAAGTTAGTGCATGTGTTCATTGAATTTAATTTATTAAATTTCAATTTTGAAATGCAAGATTAACTAAAAATGTTTTATGATTTTAATAAAATTGTAGGGTCACAGTGTTCAGACTGGATACACCGGGCTCCCACAAACCTATTTTTGTAGTACACCTATCGCTAGGGTATGTAACTAGGAAACAATTATAAGTTTATTGCATATTAATGGCATTGTTTTACGAATGGTAATTTAATATGCAATTTTGGATGTTGAACAGACTAATATTGGAGGTTTTGATGGAACACTTCCCAGTGGTGGTGGATTTACTCAAACCTTCATGGAGGTAATAGAATAAAGAGTTTAACTAATGAATCAAGTACTTAATAGATTTGTGTAGTTTATACATGCACATCGTTGATTACGTTGAATAATTTGTTATTTTATTTTCAATTGTTGCGAGACGATACACCTCTGAATGTGACGAGGGCAATCGATATTCATGTGACATCTACTATACAATCCTCAATGGCTCTGAAAAAAGAGGTATGAGGCAAATTAGTAAATTTTAATTTACATTTGTTGTTATAGATGTTAGTTAGTGAAAAATCAAACCATTATTGATTCACGTAGTTTTTGTCTATTTGTATGGTTTATACAGGGCTTGAGCAAGCCTGAGCATGGGCATGAGGATATTTCCCTCATGGAGAGAGATCGTGAGATGGCTATAAGTGATTGTTTTGTCAAATATATCATTTTTTATAATGTAATTTCTATATATCCATGTCTTTACTTCTTATTGTAATAGTCAAAACTTCACCATGAACTAAACCCTAGGAGGAGTAGCAAGAGAACTCCCCAAATGCAGCAAAAAAGAGTGACAGAGCTATTGCCATCCGAGTGAAAAGGAAAGGGAAAGATTTTATTTCCTCCGCATGGAGAGCAATTAATTTTGATTCCAGAGTCCTTTGTTGTATGCCTGCATGGCAGTTTTGTACATATTTTTTATTGGACATATTTCACATTGTATGCCTAGATGGCATTCTCGTCAGCTTATATGGCTATATTGTACATATATTTCATACTTATATCAACATATATTTATGTATGCCTACATGGCTATTTGGTTAATACAAATATATTTTATCGATGCCTATCCATATTTGCATTCTAAATTGATGGTTCAATAGATATGAGTTACGTGTATTCAACTGTATACTTTACAACTTACGTGTATACTTTGTGACATACGTGCATTTGAGTGTATACTTTGTGGCTTACATGTTTTCATGCATATACCTTGTATTTGTGCATATACTTTGTTTTAATTTATGTATACTATGTATTCGTGTGTATACTTTTTGAGGCTTATGTGTTTTTGAGTACTTGTACTTCCCTTATTGACATGTATATGTTTGACTTATTCATGTGTATGATTATTAATTGGTTAGCCCTAGCATTGATCTATGTCATCCTCAATGCATGATCCTTGAGATGGAGTAAGTACACCCTCAAGGTCAAAAGGAGTTTCACATGCATTCTTCGTAGGCTCATTTTGGTAGTGAAACCAAAAACCTCTTGCATTATTGAAATAATTTTTTTTTTCCTTTATAGCAAGTCTGAAGCCATTGTCATTCTCCATCAGTTCTTCATGTATCCACTCCCCATTAATGATTGTCTCATAACCTTCATGAAACCAAGCACTTATCTCATTTGTGATAGAAGAAATGTATGAAGATTTATCTTCCTCCTTATGAACCATTCATTATCATGAGAGATGGGTTCTTGTGAAACACTACTAATGAATCATGGGTCAATGAGTTTGACTTGTAAAACTACATGATTGAATCCTAATAGCAATATCACAATATTTATATATCTAAATGTGTTATTTCCTTCAGCTAAAATTTTTGCTTATACTCATGTGATTTATGTATGTTTGTGTATGGGATCATAGTAATTTCTATTTGATGATGATATTATGACTTTAAGGTTTATTTATTGAAGGGTGCATGAAACAAGTTTTAAATCCTTATAAATCTTTGAATTTCTTAGGTTTGTCTATTTGTCGAGTCTGGGCTCCAAGCCTGAGTCCAAGTCAAAAAATGGCATGTCAAGTCCAAGGCGAATCCTAGTCTTGTAACACTAGTGTGAACACATCGAGGAATAATGTATATGTCAATGAAGAGAGAACCCATCCTTGTTTCCAAACAAACCATGGTATAGATATGGTTGGTTGAGATAAAACATCACTCTCCTGGATAGTTCAAACCATAATCTTTCATGGCTACAAACACACCTTCATTATGTGTGTTCTTGATCCTACTGAAGAAATGGTGGAACATGTTGTAGATCAAATATTGCAACCCTAAGTCCACAAGAAGGTTACTTGTCTTGATTTCGGCAAATTTCTTTAAGATGTTCATCCTTCTTGAGTAATGTGAACTATTGATGTTATCTAGATCTTTGAAACTATCTACAATCATGTGCAATACTATAGAAGCTAGAGCTATATCTAATACTACAAATGACTGCTCAATGGAATCCTGATAGCAATATCACAATTTGACACATTGTAGAAAATACATCTTACTTATCAATTGATGAGCTAAAGGGGCTCTATAATGAATGTTTCATTAGGCACAACACTTGTTGAAGGTTTTGCAAATGGGGTTGCAAGCTAAGTGGGCTTAACCTTGGGGAAAAAACTTTTTGGTTAAGCGCTTGAGCTGGAGTATACTGGAATGGGTGACCTCCTAGGAAGGCCTAGTGCCTCACCTCTATGAGCATCACTTATATGCAATGAGTGCTAAGTGGGTCATTCAATATCATTTAAAATTTGTTGCTTTAAGCAACTTACAAATTTGCAACTTAAGACTCCTCCAACCTAAGGGATTGATTCGGTGGAACATAGCTCAGAGTGATTCCACGTGTTTCGGTGCAAAAGAGGACCATGCCTAGCATAAAAATTCCTATTTGGATGTGTTGGAATATTCCACTTGGTCACACAAGTTGCAGAACAAAAGTTGTACCACTCTGCAACTTTGCACTGCTACATTTGATGCTTTTTCCATCAAGTGAAAATCTGCCACCACTGGAAAACCACTTCAAGATAGCCAAAACTGAGAGAGGTATTTGTAGACAGGCTCAACATGATCCTATTGGATTAGACGAGAAGTTTCTAAGCATCATGGCATCTAAGTAATACCATGCTAAATTTTGCAGCCATTTTGCACTTTGGACCCTTAAGGGATCGATCCGGTGGAACATAGCTTGGAGCAATGCCACGTGTTTCAGTGTGAAAAAAGACCATTCCTAGCATAAACATACCTATTCAGATGCATTGGAGCAGTTAGTTTGGTCACACAAGTTGCAGAGCGAAAGTTGCACCACTTTGCAACTTTGCACTGCTTGAATTTGACACATTTTCCATCAAGTGAAAATCCGTCATCGCGACTAAACCACTCCAAGATAGCCAAAACTGAGAGAGGTTTTTTTAGAGGAATCCAACACCTTTTTGTAGGATCAGTCAAGAAGTTTCTAAGTGTCACGGTATCCAAGTAATAGCATGCTAAAGTTTGCAGCTATTTTGCACTTTGAACCCTTAAGGGATCGATCCAGTGGAACATAGCTCGGAGCGATTCCACATGTTTCAGTGTGAAAAATACCATGCCTAGTATAAAAATACCTATTCAGACATGTCGAAACATTCCGCTTGGTCACACGAGTTGCAGAGTGAAAGTTGCACCACTTTGCAACTTTGCACTGCTTGAATTTGACACTTTTTCCATCAAGTGAAAATCTACCACCACGAGAAAACCACTCCAAGATAGCCAAAACCGAGAGAGGTTTTTCTAGAGGGTCCCAATGCCTTTCTATAAGATTAGACAAGAAGTTTCTGAGTGTCATAGTATCGAAGTAATAGCATGCTAAAGTTTGCAGCTATTTTGCACATTGGACCCTTAAGGGGTCGATCCAGTTGAACATAGCTCGGAGCGATTCTATGTGTTTCAGTGAGAAAGAGGACCATGCATAGTGTCAAATAACCTATTCGGACATGTTGGAACAGTCCGCTTGGTCATACGAGTTGCAGAGCAAAAGTTGCACCACTTTGCAACTTTGCACTGCTTGAATTTGACACTTTTTCCATCAAGTGAAGATCCACCGCCACGAAAAAACCACTCCAAGATAGCCAAAAACAAGATAATTTTTTCTAGAGTGGTCCAATGCCTTTTTGTAGGATCAGATGAGAAGTTTCTAAGTGTCACGGTATCCAAGTAATAGCATGTTGAAGTTTGCAGCTATTTTGCACTTTGGACCCTTAAGGGATAGATCTGGTGGAACATAGCTCGGAGCGATTCCACGTGTTTCGATGTGAAAGAGGACCATTCCTAGTGTAAAAATACATATTCGGATGTGTTGGAATAGTCTGCTTGGTCACATGAGTTGCAGAGCGAAAGTTGCACCACTTTGCAACTTTGCACAATTTGAATTTGACACCTTTTCCATCAAGTGAAAATCCGCTGCCACGAAAAAACCACTCCAAGATAGCCAAAACTGAGAGAGGTTTTTCTAGAGGGGTCTAACACCTTTCTGTATGATCAGATGAGAAGTTTCTAAGTGTCACGGTATCCAAGTACTAGCATGTTAAAGTTTTCAGCTATTTTGCACTTTGGACCCTTAAGGGATCGATCCGATGGAACATAGCTCGGAGTGATTCCATGTGTTTTGATGAAAAAGAGGACCATTCCTAGCATAAAAATACATATTCAAATGTGTTGGAATAGTCCACTTGGTCACACGAGTTGCAGAGCGAAAGTTGCACCACTTTGCAACTTTGCACAGCTTGAATTTGACACCTTTTTCATCAAGTGAAAATCCGCCGCCACGAGAAAACCACTCCAAGATAGCCAAAACCGAGAGAGGTTTCTCTAGATGGTCCAATTCCTTTCTATAGGATCAAATTAGAAGTTTCTAAGTGTCATGGTATCCAAGTAATAGCATGCTGAAGTTTGCAGCTATTTTGCACTTTGGACCCTTAAGGGATTGATCCGGTGGAAATAGCTCGGAGTGATTCCACGTGTTTCAGTGCAAAAGAGGACCATGCCTAGTGTAAAAATACATATTCGAACGTGTTGGAACAGTCCACTTGGTCACACGAGTTGCAGAGCAAAAGTTGCACCACTTTGCAACTTTGCACTGCTTGCATTTGATGCTTTTTCCATCAAGTGAAGATCCTCCACCACGAGAAAACCACTCCAAGATAGCTAAAACCGAGAGAGGTTTTTCTAGAGGGGCCCAATTCCTTTCTCTAAGATCAGATGAGAAGTTTCTAAGTGTCACGGTATCCATGTAATAGCATGTTGAAGTTTGTAGCCATTTTGCACTTTGGACCCTTAAGGGATCGATCCGGTTGAACGTAGCTCGAAGCGATTCCACATGTTTCAATGCGAAAAAATACCATGCCTAGTGTAAACATACCTATTCGAATGCATTGGAGTAGTTAGTTTGGTCACATGAGTTGCAAAGTGAAAGTTGCACCACTTTCCAACTTTGCACTGCTTGAATTTGACACTTTTTCCATCAAGAAAAAATCCGCCGCCATGAGAAAACCACTCCAAGATGGCCAAAACTGAGAGAGGTTTTTCTAGAGGGGCCCAACACCTCCCTGTAGGATTAGACGAGAAGTTTCTAAGTGTCATGGTATCCAAGTAATAGCATGCTGAAGTTTGCAGCCATTTTGCACTTTGGACCCTTAAGGGATCGATCCGATGGAACATAGCTCAGATCGATTCCATGTGTTTCAATGCAAAAGAGGACCATGCCTAGTGTAAAAATACCTATTCGGACATGTTGGAACAGTCCGCTTGGTCACACGAGTTGCAAAAAAATGTGTACAAATTGTTTACATGACCTTTATATGACCTTTTTCACGTTGTTTACATTTCAAAATTCAAAGTTTGCAAATTTTCCTACTCAAGGCGTTTACAGAACAAGGTGCTACTACACCAAACATGAACTCCAACCTTACAATATTTGAGTATATCTTAATATGTAATTAAATCTTATTACAATGCCTCTAGCACTTCGTTCTCTCAGATCTTTTACAATGTCACTCATACATTCAAGATTCTCTTTAAATGTCTACATCATAGGTGCTTATTATGAGGTTAACTTCAAATGAGTAACTTGAGATTCCCTCGCTAAGCTTCACATGCTCTCTTATAATGGCTTGAAATCAAAATTGAGATTTGTCAAAATCATCAAAATAAGTATGTTGCATTGTTTTTTTGGCTGAGATTCTCTTTGATGGCTCTTAAATCAACGTTTTCTGCAATGAAAGATCAATCAACCCTTAGTAGTTTACTTACAAATACGCAAAGTAAAAGAGAAAAAGAAAGAGCATCCAAAATGGAAATTAAATAAAAATACATGGAAGGCACTTACAGATGTTGCATGCAGGCATCAAAATAAGGATGTTGCATTGCTTTTCTGGTTGGCATTCTCCGGATGGCTCATATATCTACATTTTTTTGAAGGGAACACCAATCACTATAAAAGAAAATGATAGCATTGGCATCAAACAAATTAATGTGCATACAAGTATAAATTAATAAGAACCAATGTGCATATACTTACAAATTAATCCAACGAACCATCCGGGTCTACTCTACTCTTTATTGTGTCAAGTATTACCTCATGGTCAGACTCACGGACCTTCGATAACATCTTGTTCAAAGGTCTACGCCCATATTTGGTCAAATGAACATTGGATGCCATGACAAAGTTCGAGTAATGAAGAATCTTACGATGCATGTCAAAGTCCTGAAATAGCCAATGTTTAACACTTGAATGTGGGTACCTTCTAAGCCATGTTCTAGTAACCACAACTGAGCCTGTAGGGTATTCGATTTTTTCTCCATCTATAAATGGGGCCTCCAATTTCTTTTTGGTCTCAACACAATGACACAAGTAATAGTTTGTTCCCTCTTCATTGTCTTCATCTGCAATAACATCATAAACATGCCCTGCATTGATATGTGCAAAAAATCTCTTGAAATTTGTCAACATTACGAATACAGTACAACGTAAGATCTAACGATATGGAATTTCAACAACTAAGAAAGTAGATATATCACCTCGTTGAACTAGATCTGATATGTGGTCAAAGTCAATCGATGATTCTATCTATGTCAGTTCCAATGTCATCGGAGGGCGATATGTGTGAAGTGGGCTAAGATAACTTGTGAACCATTTGTCAACCCACTCCCCTAACTCACAATCATTCCAGTCTTGCATTGTACATTAAGAACAAAAGCATGCCATCTTTCGTGTATCGATACTCCATGAACCTGTATTTGAGCTAAGGAAAGAGTGTACCTCATTCGATCCTATTAGTGTACAACAATCTTCATATGGTACAATGTTAGTATCATCCATCAACCAAAAAAATCTATGAACTAAAGATGTACCTTCATTACCTAGACCCATCAAAGCATTACACCACTCGACGATTGATTTTACATCTGTCAACTTTGCCTTGTCTTTATACTTTAACTTTTCTTGTGCTAACGCTCTTTTCATGCATGCTTCTGCACCATCATGCTCCCCCTTTCCATGTCCAGCCTCACAAAAGTTCCACATATGTTGAACACCTGTAATGACATGCATCTTGCACAACCAGTAGAACATGCATGAGTTCTTGAACTGTGTTGCACAGTTATCAGACCATATTATATGTTGATCGTATTCTATGCCCCTCTGAGCCAAACCACTGTAGAACATCTAGAAGCAACCTTGCACGAACTCTGGAGAATGTGTGTGATCATCACTAATGTAAAAGTGGTACTCCCTCAATACCTTACTTTTCTCATCTGTACTATCAAATGCATGAATGATTGCTATGTGCACAAATATCGAAACTCATGTGGAGTTGTAATACTTTGACTGTACCACATGTTGTTTCTATAGAGTGTAGTTCTCTACAAATTCAACCACAGATACTATGCTTCCAACTGGAAAGGTGTCCTTGCATAGCTTGAACTGCGTGTCCAACCATCGGGCTCTATGGGTATGCATTGCATACTCGGACAGTAGACTGTCACAAAATGTGGTCATAAATTTGTACACTGGAATCTTCTCAATAACCAGATCACACCTTTTTGCTTGAGACCCATCTTTTGTAGCATATGCCATTGTTTTATACTTCCCGAACTCTACTAGTTTTTGTCCCACCTCATCTGTGCTTTCCATATGTTGACATACTAGCATACGTTGGAAGCCACCACAACACTCACATGAACCATCCATGCATGTTGTCCTATAGAATATCTGGCCATCCTCTATTTCACATAAATTTTTTGATAAGAACTCTCTTGAAGATTTTGGTGGGGCTTCTATGCCACAATCCTGCAAAACATCGTTAGTATGCAAATCTAAACATATAGAATGATAAACATCGTAATGGTTAGAAAATTCAATATGTAGTCTACAACAACAAGTAGTGCATGTGTGATTTATCTTGACATAAAAAGGTTTAAACAGTTCAAAAAATCTTTGAGAAATACTAATTTGAGGATAATCATTTTCAAATTTTTGAAAAAATTGGGTTTGAGTCATATCCAAAAAAAATTTTGGATGTGGCTCACAATTCTGAATACCGATTATCCTTCTTACCACATCCCTTTGATTCAGAGATGGCCTTGTGTTATTCTTACAATACTCTTCAATTAGTATTCTCAAGGCTTCGACAACTTCTTTATCTTTTTGTGATAGTCTCCCCGAGAATTCCCATAATTCATTTGTATCATTGCCCTCAATTCTTTTCCACCTTTGAATGGCTCTTGATAAAGTTTTTCTACTAATTCCCATTTTTTCACTAGTCTTTTTAAATAGGCGAGCTCTCTTTGTTTGACAACTTACCAAAGTCAATGTAATGACACATCGGGTGACATTACTATCCTTTGAGCATGAGGCTTTCCCACACTCTCATAAGCATCCATTAGATTCTTCACAATAGTGTCTTCACTCGATGCATTAGATGTTCTCAACCCAAGAGTCTTCATGATGTTCCTATACTTTACACCCCGCATCATTTCAAAAAATAGTTGACATCTTGCAGTCTCATTTAGCCTTTCAAAGAATCGTTCCCAAATCTTATCAGCATATCTTCTACAAGTGCATGTTGAAATCTTACCTTCCATGTGCTGCCAAATCTCATCATCAATATTAATCAAATACTTTGGCTTTCTATGCAAAATTCTTGGTGGTGTTCTCCTAGGTACATACATCTCAACATTAGGAATTTCATCAATATTTAATTGATGTGGGCTATATTGCATAACTTCGATCGAGGGTGGAGAAGAAGACATACCTTGAGGTTCACATGGGAATTATGGCATACCTTCTTCGTTAATTTCGAGTGATGATGTACTCTCAACTTGAGATGTGTTGGATGGTGTCCAACAATATTCACTTCCGGTAAATGGTGTCCCTCCATATTCACTTGCAGTAGATGGTGTCCATCCATATTCACTTGTGCTAGATGGTGTCCCTCCATATTCACTTGTGCTTAATGGTGTCCCTTCATATTCACTTGTCGTAGAGGGTGTGTCTCCAACTACAGTATATGAATCTGTCTTACGACGATTCTTTCGCATTCGTGCTTGTTGTGCTGCCAATTCTCGTTCTTTTTTTGACGATTGAGGTTCCTCTACAATCCGTTTGTTTTCATCAATTGTTTCCAATTTCTTCTTTTCATGATATTTCGCCACCCAAACTCTCTCCTTTTCTTTCACGGTTTTGTTCTCTTTGTCTGTTAGTTTCCTCTTTGTCTTTTTCTTTACCATGGCAAATAGTTTAATTTGTACCATGGTAATGAGACGCATATTAGTTCCTAAAAAATTCTTGAAGGAGTGGTCTATGTAATGAACTTTTGACCCTGTGCAGGGTATTTTGAAGATTTTTGATGCTTTGGAATGGTCTGGGAAGGCCCGGGTATAGGAGTTTCTATAAACCCTCCCTCTTTGCATTGAAAAATGGGGGTTTTTGTATTGGAAGCCTAGTTGAGCGGGTAAGGTCCTAAGACCTAGAAATTATCTTGTTTTGAGATAGGTAATTAAAGAATTTTTTTGGGTTTGGAAGTTTGCTGTGAAGATCTAAGGGTATTTCCTTTGTAGAGAGGGTCTACTTGGAGGCCTAAAATAGTGAAAAAGGTTAGTTTTCTTAATGTTGTCCCAAAGGAGTCATGTGATGGTTAAGTTATGTCTTGAAAATCTGAAATTGGTGCTACAATCATTCTTTTATTTTCCCGATGTTTTTGAAAGTTTTCGAGTTAAGGGCCCAAAATTGGTTTTGCACAATAACTAGATTCCAAGGGTGAAATTTGGGAAATAATGTTTTTGTTTATTGTCCAGCTTTGAGCAGTGTTGGGATTGGTCCATTATGCCTATTTAATCTTCTTAGATGGATCTTGAAGGCAAGTTGACATCTTCAATGGTTTTGGGTCCTCTAACTCTGCATCAAAAATGAGTATCACAGTTTGAAGTGTGTGCATGGTTTGGGAGATACATGTGATAGTTTGTAGATGCTTGGCTAGTACTAATGTGGACAGTGAACAAAGGAACTAAGTTTGTGTGTAAGGGTAGACTTCTTAAAGGTTTCATTTTCGTTGTACTAACTCAAACAAAGATTTATTAAGCAAATAATGGTTTGGTTGTGCCTTAAGAATTATAGTTTGTGTTTGTAAACAATGGTGCCATTATGGAAGATTTAAGACAACTTTTGAATGACATAATCATTGGTTGATGTTTTGAGGAACCTAGTTGATTGTAATCAGTTATTTTCAATATTTTCAAGGTGTTTTGAAGGTCCTTAAGGAATTGGGAACTCTTAATGCTAATTTGAATATACGAATCAAATGTTTTGTGCAGAGGTATTGGAAGGTGCTTGGACCCTTCAGAGGAATGGGAGAGGCTTGGAGTTGTCTTAAAGGATGAATTTTGGTGAATGGTTCTAAATTTCTATAATTGGCAAGTGTAAAATGGTAATTGGCAAGTGTATATAATTGTGTATATAATTGTGTATATAATTGTGTATATAATTGTGTATATAATTTGGTAATTTAAAATATGCATTGACAACCTAAGGTTATAATGCCAAACAAAAATGAAAGCAAGCCATAATAGAATGAAAGAAAATGTGTAAAGACCTCACATACCTTAAAAATTAGACTTTCTAATGGAGTAGTTCAACCCAATTATGTAGCCTTAGCCTCTTCTTTCTTCAAACTCCATAACAATTTGACTTGTTCAAAAGATTGTTCCCTTCCACACTTCAATTGTATATCAGTTTACAATGGAATTCAAACTTCAATTGATATTATATGTCTTTCAACATGGAAACTCTGTTATTTCATGCAAAGGTGGTAAAAAGATCATGGAAAAGGTGATGGAATGTGAAAAAGATGCTTGCACACTTCACAACATCATCAAAAAGCTAATTTTTGTCGGAGCACGCGCAGAACCAGGGGAATATGCAGACTATGGGTCTTCAAATCATGGGTATATAGAGTTTTTTACCATTTTAGTGAGTAAACAATGTGTTCGCATTTTAACGTGCACGCGTTCTAATGCGAGCGTGTTATGTGAAATTTGGTTTTCTTAGTCTATTTTTGAGAGTATAGGAGTTTCTGAGAGAGTGGGAGGGAGAGAGGGGGAGAGTGGGAGATAGAGAGGGAGGGAGAGTGGGAGAGAGAGTGGGAGGGAGATAAGGGGAGAGTGTGAGATAGAGAGGGGGGGAGAAGGGGAGAGTGGGAGAAAGAGAGAGTGGGAGGGAGACAGGTAGAGAGTGGGAGATAGAGTGGGAGGGATAGAGGGAGGGAGAGATGGTGAGAGTGGGAGAAAGATAGAGTGGGAGAGAGTGGGGGAGAAACCCTAAACCCTAAACCCTTAAACCCTAATCCCTCAACCCCTATACCCTCTTAATATGTCAACCCTCAACCCTCAACCCTTAAATCCTAATCTCTCAACCACTATACCCTCATAATATTTCAACCCTCAACCCTCAACCCTCAACCCTCAACCCCTAATCCCTCAACCCCTAAACCCTAATCCCCTATACCCTCTTAATCCCACGACCCTCAATCCTCAATCCTTAATCCCTAATCCCTCAATCCTTAATCCTTAATCCCTAAACCCTCATCCCTCAACCTCTATACCCTCTTAATCCCTCAACCCTCAACCCTCAACCCTCAACCCCTATACCCTCTTAATCCTTGAACCCTCAACCCTCAACCCTTAAACCCTAATCCCTCAACCCCTATACCTTCTTAATCCCTCAACCCTCAACCCTCAACCCTCAACCCTTCAACCCTAATCCCTCAAACCCTATACCCTCTTAATCCCTCAACCCTCAACACTCAACCATTAAACCCTAATCCATCAATCCCTATACCCTCTTAATCCTTGAACCCTCAACCCTCAACCCTTAAACCCTAATCCCTCAACCCCTATACCTTCTTAATCCCTCAACCCTC
>CM021110.1:47623833-47636395 GCA_007115665.2 Sequoiadendron giganteum
CCTCTACCCTCTAACCTCTACCCTCTACCCTCAACCCAATACTCTCTACCCTAAACCCTAATCCCTCAACCCTTAATCTCTCAACCCCTATAACCTCTACCCTATATATTGGACCATCAACCCTAATCCCTCAACCCTATACCTTAAACCCTCTACCCTTTACCCGATACATTAAACACTCAACCCTCAATTCTCAACCCTCAACCCTTAATCCCTCAACCCTCAATCCTTAAACCCTAAACCCTCTACCCCTTACATTGGACCCTAAACCTAATCCTTCAACCAATCCTTCAACCATATACCCTCAAACCTATACCCTAAACACTCTACCCTCAACCAAGTAAACCCTTAACCCTAAACCCTTAACCCCAAACCCTTCAACCCTAAACGCTTAAACCTTAAACCCTCTACCCTATAACTCAACCAAATACCCTCTACCATCAAACCTATTCCATCAACCCTCAAACCTTAAACCCTAATACCCTACAAACCATCAACCCTATAGGTCCTCCACCCTAATCCCTCAACCCCTATCATTTTCTCTCTATCTATACATCTCACCTCTCCCTCCTTCTCTCCCTCCCACCCTCTCTAATTGTCTCTATCTACTGTCTCCCTCTTTCTGCGTACCTCTCATTCAATCAATCCCTACCACCCTCTCTCACTCCCTCTATCCATCTCTCTTTATTTCCCTCCCACTCCATCCCACTCTCTCCCACTACCTCTCTCTCCCTCTCTCTCATGCCTCTTCCTCCCACCCCCTCTCTCTCTAAGGTCTCTCCCTCTGGAACCTACCTAGGTAACTCTCTCTTTGTCTCTCTCCCCTCTCTCTATCCCCTCCAACCCTACCTAGATAAGTCCCTCTCACTCCACCCCCTCTTTCTACTACCTCTATCAGGTCACTCCTCTCAAACCCTCTCCCTCTCTCAGGTCTCTCACTCGCACTCCCTCTCTCTCCCACTCCCTCTCTCTCACACTCCCTCTCACTACCTATCTCTCAAGTCTCTCCCTCTCACCCCCCTCACACTCTCAAGTCTCTCCCTCTCACACTCTCAATTCTCTCCCTTTCGCACCCTACCTACATAACCCTCTCTTTCTTTGTGTCTCTCTCTCTCCCTCTCCCTCAATTCTCTCTCTCTGACCCCCCCCCCTCTCTCTCTCCCTCCCTTTATCCATCCCACCCTACCTAGCTAAGTCCCCCTCAATCCAACCCCTTATCTCCCACTCCCTCTCTCTTAAACTCTCACTTCGACCCCCTCTCCATCTCTCTAGACTCTCTCTAAATTCTCCCTTCGTCTAAAGACATACATAAATGCATACATACAAGCATAATACATTTGTACATATAATCTTACATCCATACAAGCATACATACATACATGTACAGAAAAATATATCAACATACATTAATATATTAGCATTTAACATAAAGTAACACATAATGCAAGCGTGTTATGTTCTAGTAGACATGTTCCCCGCAGAAGCAAAAACCATGTCAAAAGTGAGATATAACATGTGCACGTTAGCGTTATATCTTGATTTTAAAATTACCGAACTTTAAGCTTGGTACTTGCCATGGAATACCAACCCAAAGCCTTGGAGGGCATTCCCAACGACTAGAGATGTGTTTTTATAAAATCCACCATATTTCTCATAATTGAGTTCGTGCTCATCGTCAGGATTGCACGTGGTTCAATATCGAAAAAATTGAGCACATGGGTAATGTTGGGATTGCACGATGTAATTTTTTTCACTTTCTGAAAATGGTAAGTCTTTCATCCATAATTTATTTTATCTGTATGTCTTCTTTTTCCAAAAAGCAATGTTTGGTATTTTTTTCGTTATAAATTAACCGTTCATCAATTTTTCAAATAAATTACATTTTTAGAAACTAGACTCCATTCTACAAAATTAAAAAATTAAAAAAAAAAACAAATCAATTAGTTTCCAAAATTTGTAGGGCTAGCATGGCCAAAATTCTATTTTCAAGATATGTCCATTTCACAAATTAGTAAAAAATCAAATATTCATTAAAAAATTATCACAAAAATTGTGCATCAACTACATACTGTTAGCTAACTTTTGACCATTGCGATTTTAAAAATACTAAAAAAAAGTTCACCATATGAGGGTCGTACAAGAGTTGCTATGTTATGTTTTTCTGACAAAAACAACACCAATTTGTGTACGTCCCTCGTTTGAACCCCTTAATCTCAAGCATTTTCAAAATAAATTAGTAGTTTAGAAAGTAGACTTGGAGCACTTGAATCCTTCTTTTTGTTCCATCTCAAAATTTTGAGTCTAAGTATCCTCAATTTCACGTCCAAGGTCAGTATTTCCTTATTTCAGAAAAAAGTTGTCCACTCAAGTCCCCTTTTTGGGAACCATCTTGGTGCACTTACCTAGCTGACTTTCTGTCACGAATTAAACATGAGAAAGATGATATTACCCCTATTCAGGATGATTTTCCAGATGAAAATCTATTTGCGGTTTCTGTAAAATCACCTTGGTTTTTAGATATCGCTAACTATTTAGCTGCATCTGAGATACCCCCTAGATTCACATCTAAGCAAAAGAAGTGACTAATTAGGGAGAGTGCTCCATTCAAATGGATTCATGGACTGTTATTTCATTGTGGTCCTGACATGATTTTGAGGAGATGTGTAAGAGCTGATGAAACATACAGTATTTTGAGGGCCTGTCATGATGACCCGTTAGGAGGACATTACTCTACAAAAAGAACTTCCTACAAAGTCCTAGGTGTCGGATACTATTGGCCCTCAATGCACAAAGACATTAAGAACTATGTACATCATTGTGATGAATGTCAGAGGGTAGGGAGACCGACTGCTTCTTCATAGATGTCATTGCAGCCTCAAGTAGTCCTCGAACCATTTGAAAAATGGGGTTTAGATTTCATCGGACCCATAGATCCTTCCTCTCGAGGGAAAGAATATATACCAGTTTGCACCGACTACCTGACAAAGTGGGCAGAAGTTCAAGCCTTGAGAATAGCTAGGGAAGAACAGGTCATGGACTTCCTTTATAATAAAATCTTCCTTAAATTTGGAGCCCCTCGAACTATTGTAACTGATCAAGGACCCCAATTCATTTCTCGAGTGCTTCTGGCATTTACCAATCATTTTCAAGTAAGCCATAGAAAGTCATCTCCTTACCACCCTCAAGCAAACGGCCAAGTCGAAGTGACTAATAGAGAACTAGAAAATATTCTGACAAAAATAGTCTCTTCTGGGAGAAAAGACTGGGCCAAGAAGCTCCCTGAAGCCGTATGGGCATATAATACTACCTGGAAATCTATGACTGGATTCAATCCTTATGAGCTAGTTTTTGGGAAGAAGCCTATTCTTCCCATTGATTTCAAGTTACAAAATCTATGAACAGTAATGGAATTAGGTCTAGATTTAAAAAGAGCCCAAGTTGAAAGAGTTATGCACTTGAGTGAATTAGATGAGCTTTGTTTAGAAGCCATTCGTCAAACTGAACTAATTCAACATCAACGAAAGGTTTGGAATGATAAACATATCAAGGAAAAGGAGTTTCACAATGAGGACTGGGCCTTGTTATTTGATTCTAAATAAAAATACCATAGGGGAAAGCTCGGAACTCACTGGTTGGGACCTTATGAAGTTGAGGAAGTCTTTTCGAAAGGAACTGTTCGGTTAAAGCCAATCGATGGTGACACACAAACTCTATTGGTTAATGGTCATCGCTTACGCATTTATCATAAGCCAGTCAACAAGGAAGAATTCACAAGGATGGTCGAAATGCAAGGCAAAGTCCAATGCGTTGACTCTGCTTTGGCAGAGTCTATCTTGTAAATTATGTGACAAAAAAAAAATTAAAAATTAAAAATTTAGGAAAAAGAGTAATAAATGGACATGTATGCTGAGATATTCTTCTTCATTTAATCTTTTATCATTTTGAACTTAGCTAAAATTTTATATATTTTTGCAGGACTTCTCAAAAAGAAAATAGTAACTTTCGGAGCACCCTCCAAAGATGCTCTGGAATGTTATGGGACCAATGCTCCGGAACTTGACGTTTTCAAAAGCCCGACGCTTCGGAACTCGAATAGAGCTTATCATGATGAGGAGGCGTTCTACACTAAGGGTCAAGTCGTGAAGATTCTTTGCCATGTCACTCAACCATCCATTTTGTTGCTTCCCTAGCTGCATCTTTTAGCGACCCTCCAGAACCTTTCCACTCTGTTGCTGCTCCGGCTACATCTTTCAGTGATGCTCCAGAACCTTTCCATTCCATTGCTGCCCTGGCTACATCTTTTAGTGATGCTTCGGAACCTTTCCACTCCGTTGTTGCTCTGGCTGCATCTTTCAGTGATACTCCAGAACCTTTCCATTATGTTGTTGCCCCGGCTACATCTTTCAGAGATGCTCCGAAACCTTTCCATTCCGTTGCTGCCCTGGCTGCATCTTTCAGCGATGCTCCAAAACCTTTCATTTCATTTCGCTCCGGCTGCATCTTTCAGTAATGCTTCGGAACCCTTCATTTCATTCTTGTTTCGGTCACGCCATACCCTGATGCTCCGAAACTTATGCACTCATTCAAGCATGTTGACCAAAATATGTGCTCATGAACTTGTTCAGTTACCTTCCACCAGATTTTTTGAAATTTTCAAGTTGTCGCGATTCTTTCGCCAAAATAACTGATACATCTATCCTTCTATTTTTTCTCTAATTATAGGTATGCCACCCAACTCCGTACTCCTCATTGACAGCTCCGTCCCACATAAAATTTTGCACCATATCATAATAAATCCGTTGTCATTTCAACCAATGTCTTCACGTCATCCTGTCAAATCTGTGAGGATTAAGATCTTCGAGCGATCACGAAACGAGAGTAAGTATTAATTTTTGATTTAAATAGGTAGTTATTTTCCAATAAAGAATAATAAATTGGCATGAACCTCACTTCCAAATTGGTAATTCATGCCACCCAACGATCAATCACTTGTACGACAAGCTTTTTCACAAACCTCCATGCAGATTGGAGATCATTGAAGCATACGCTGCAAATAAAACAAATAAGTAATTCCAGAGACAATATTTTCAAAAGAACCTGTGTAAGAACTTGGTGCTGGAATTGAATTTCTTGTAGTGTACGAAATCAGGAAATGGGGGGTGGAAAAAGAAAGGCAGAGCTAGATTCAGTGGAAAAATTACTGGAGTTGAGTAGCATCTCCAAATTGTTCGAGGAAGCAGGGTGGTTAGATTTCATCAGGAAATTTGAAGGCCATAATGAAAAGTCGGTAAGATCCTTTGTAGAGAACTACACCAATGGCGAAGCAGTACTTCAGGGGAATCATTTTAAGGTAAGCTCTAAGATTATTTCTCGCTTATCTGGATTAGAGCATAGAGGCATAAATATCAAAGAAACCTCTCAAGTAACATACCAGAAATTAGTTGCATTGTTTGTTAGAGAAGGAGACCCATATCTAATGGTGGTAGTGAGTACCAGGGGGAAAAACAAGGGGTTCCAAAGAACCTCCATATTAGAACCTTGGCGTACTATTGTTGCATGGATAATAAAGTACTTTACTTGTGAAGGTCAGCTGACCACAGTTGTAGGGCCTGCCTTCCGTATGTTGACTCATTTACATCACGAAAAGGAGGACCCAACTCTTATGGTTAATATGCCAGAATTCCTGTTTGATTCCTTAAATACTTCCATGGAAAGGTATAAAATAGGGTCTGGGCCCTTGAAACACCATGGGTTAATTCAGCTAATTTGCAAGTATCACTTTCGTAGGAAATCCGAGGGGAAATGGGAGAAATTTATAGAGAGAATAGAGAAACCAACAATAGCCAGAACCATAGAATTGGGGGAATCATCCCAAAAAGCTATTTCTTCATCCGGAGCAACCTCCCCTAAGGGCCCTCCAGCTCTGGAAGCTCTTAATCCCACTACTCCTGGTGAGGACTTGCTAGACCTTTGCGGTGATAAATTCCAAACCCCTGACATCCAAGAACAGATTCATGTTGTTTATTCAGACACAAGTAAACCAAGGAAGAAAAGAGTAAGGAAAAACCCAACACCTATCATTTTTCAGGAATCACCTCCACTCAAAAGAAGTAAACGGTTGGCTTATGAACTCTCTGAAACCCCAATGCAGGGTGAGGAGGGAAGTTCACAAAAGAAGAAGGCTAAGAAGCTACAAGAACCAATAGAAATGTCAGAACAAGCCAGTGGAGATGAAACTCCCCTAAATAAAAAAAATCCAGGTGAAGTATTTCCTTTTCATTCTGCACACATAGAGGAAAATTTTAATGATGGAACTCAGGACAGAGAACCTGTTGGGGATTGCAATGTACCAAAAAATTTGTCACCCAATGTAGATAAAATTCTTGAAACAATTGAAGCCAGTTGTGCTAGTGTTGGAATAGAAAGGTATAAACTAGAAATTGTTGAGTTATAGAGGCAATTGTCTGAAAAAGATGAGTTTATAGAATTACAAAAAGAGGAGTTAGCTATACAAACTGCTATAATAAGTAAAAGGGATTAAGAATTAAAAGATTTGAAGCTACAATTGTAGGACAAATATTCAAACATCTACAAGTTGTAGGAATAGGTACAAGAGCAATGTGAAAAGCATAAAGCTTATAGTGAAAATATTGTACAAAAAAATGTGGAAATAGGAAAAATAAAACAAAATTTTATGCTCATGCTCTCAACTTTTGAAGAAGACAAGAAAATGAAAACTAAAGAGTTAAACACTTCTATTATCAGAATAGTTGAACTAGAAGAGGATCTGGGGGAATGCACTGTGAAACCCCAAACTAAGTCCAAAGCAATTCAAACAGAACCAGTAGTAACTAATTGGTTCTAGGTCAGCATTCCTCCTCTACTAACAAAATGGATGAACATTGTTACTTCCTTAGAAATGTCCAAATTGAAAATCATAGGCTCAAGAAAGAACTGGTGCTCCTAAAGGAGTCACTTCACAAAGCCTACCGAGGGAAGCAAGATGCCTATCAACTTATGGATTGTTTGTTGAATTGTAGAAGGCCATCGAGAATGTACTCAATGTTTCTAAATGAACAATGGCTGCGATGGAAACTGTTCAAGATCTATAATGATCAACCTTATGAGCCTAATAACAAAGAGTTTGTAAAAATATTTGTAGAATCAACTCCTGAAGATCGGGATTTAATTTGTGAATTATTTTTACATGATCTATTATTAGAGAATCATACATATTTCTTTATTAATCTGTTTGTGGGAGAAGTAGAATTACGGGCATTTCTTTCAACTATGAGAAATCAAATCCATTAGCAAGAGAGAACAAAAGAATTTGTACAGGTAGAGAAAATAGTAGGTCTCCAGATCAGATCACCAAATTCAAGGCCTGAGGGGTTCAAAGCTACATTTTTGTCTCTTCTGGTTAATGAAAAGATGAGGGAAAGGTATGACAACAACCTTAAGATGTGTTATGACAATTTCATAGCAAATGGATAGAAATTAATTAGCAAGGCATGGCATGCCTGTGAGGAAAGATTCACCCCTCTTCCAACTTATTTAAAGAAAAGAGAAGTTATTTCTCCTCTAAACATCAGATGGTCATTCAGAAGGGTTGATTCTCTAATTAAAATCATGAAAACACTCAAAACAAAGTGGATAGGAATGAGATATAGGCCCCCCTTGTTACTGAATCCATCCCCAGCTCTTAATATTTCCACAGATCAGAATGATAGACTCTTTAAAGAGTGGAGAGAAAATGTGATGTTCCATAGGGGGTTTATTCACAACCCTAAAGCTTTCGATGCATCAACCAGGGAAACTCATGATCTTAGTACTCTTTATGAAGAATGGAATAAAACTCAAGGATTTAACTATGGAGTAGGAGGACCTACCAGAAATTAGGTAGGGGAGGAAATGATGAGGTGAAAATCACCTTATCATAATAAAATCCAGGAAGCTTACTTTTGTTAATTCAAACCTAAGCCTGTTCCAATTCATTAAGCTTTAGGAGAAGTAATTACTTATTTTTAGGAAAATTATGCTTTCTTTCCTTCCTTTGATTAATTGAGGAAATTGTCCAAAGCAGGTTTAATGGGTTGATTTGAATGTTTTTGTAGGGATTAAATAGGTCATCATTCAACTATTGCAAAAATTTAGCCAGCACGTGCCTCAAAGTAATGTTGTAAACCCACTCCTTGAATACTAGATGATGCGTCGAAGATTCAGTTTTAGTTCTTTTAATTCGGTTGTTTAAACCTTTATGGCTCTTCTCGAGCCTTCTGCATGTTTTAAGAAGCTTTAAAGACATCAAGTTAGTTTTAAGTTAAGGAAGACTTTTTCAATGGCTATCCATGCCATCGTAAATTTAGGATCTAGTTACAGAGTCATCTATAAAACTGTAATTTCATAAAGTAATAAGATATGGAGAGAAAAATTATCGTTATGCTGTTTACATGGGTTTACAAATCATTGTTGCAATGAGTTATCTGGTTTCTATCTATTTATAACTGTTGAATTCAATGATGGAGACTGTAAATCATAAGAGGATTGAGTATCTATAGTTTATGTGAGTTAAGGACAAAGTAGTAGCTCGCGAGCTGGCCACTCCAGGGGAGTTAGCCTAGATAGATAAGTATTTTATTGATTAAATTATTTCCTTTGCTTAAAATAAATTGATGTTCAATAGAAAGTAACAAGTTTTTGAAGAGTCTAGTTAGTTGTTCCAGAGCACCATTGTCTTTAATTTGTATAAGTCTTTCTTCTATAGTTGATAATATTTCTTTACTGTTTAGAAGATGTTTAGTTGTTTGTTTCCTTACTTTTCTACTTCCATAGTTTACTAGTTATTTAGTTTACCTGTTTCCATGCTTTCTAGTTTTGTAATAATGTTTTCTAGATTAGTTGTCTTATGATTTTTAATTTAGTTTTTCTTGACTTTCTTAGAGTAAGATCATTTTCAAGTCAAGTAGTAATGGCTTTGGTTTAGTCTCACTTTTGTAGATTAAAAAGAAAAACTGAAAATATAAAATGAGTTGTTTGAATAATCTCCTTTTCCAAACTGCCTTGGACACTACCTGGTCGAAAATTGACATTCAATTATTCTAAAGTAGTAGGACCTAATGACATCCTATTAGAAGGGTCATCTCTTTGCTTAAGAGTATCCAATATTGCTTCATGATCAACATTACTAAGTGTCCATAGTTGTTTTGTCTTTGGTTTGGCATGATGATTCAACAACTTAACATTTGTTGCTATAACAAGGTGTGAATACATGAGAATGGTTTTGTGTTTCTTGTAGTCCTCAAATGCAGGTATGCCATTCTTTCTAATCATGTATGTTCGCAACCAAGTTCCTGCAACCACAACTAAACCTGTAGGATACATGAACCCATCATCATCTTCCATAAATTGTGTTAGCTTGTTCTTTACCTGCACACATTGAACCAACCAATATTCTGATCTCTCTTCATTTCCTTGTTGTGCAACAACTGCAAAAACATGTCCTAGATGTAGTAGATCTGAAAGTCGGTCGTAATCAAGTGAAATTTCCATTGTGTAATTTTTCATGGATATAGTTTGAGATAAAGGAGTAGATACTGTGGAACCCATGTATCCACCAACTCACTTGACTCGCATTGATCCCACTCACACTGAATACAACTCTAACCAAAACAAGCCAACTATAGTCTCCAAATGGTCTATGTGCTTGCATCTAATCTTCAAAATGAATGCATCTTTGAAGAATCTTTGGTTGTATGATAATCCAATCTTCCTCCCATTGTACCCTCCTCAACCAACCAAAATAATCTGTGCACTGTTGAATCAAGTGTCCCTCCCTATGATAATGTTGAACAAAACCAATCAACAATAGAATGTGCATCACTGAATTTTGCTCCTGAGATCTTCAATTGCTC
This sequence comes from Sequoiadendron giganteum, assembly GCA_007115665.2. Classification (NCBI taxonomy): domain Eukaryota; kingdom Viridiplantae; phylum Streptophyta; class Pinopsida; order Cupressales; family Cupressaceae; genus Sequoiadendron; species Sequoiadendron giganteum. The sequence continues at coordinate 47,633,745 of CM021110.1, forward strand.
CTTAACTAGATCTCTCTTTACACATGCACCTGCTCCATCATGCTCCCCTTTCCCATGCCCAGCTTCAAAAAAAATCCAAATATTAGGTACACCCCTCTCTACATGCATTCTACTCAACCAATAAAACATACGATCATTCTTGAATTGACCTGTGCAGTTATTTGACCAAATGAGATGTCTGTCTAGTGCTATATCATGCTCCTACAAGAACTCAAAAAAATTCTTGAAACAATGTTGGACATACTCGGACGAGTGAGATCTATCATCACTTGTATAAAAATGATACTCTCTAATTATCTTTCGATCCTTTTCTGTACTATCAGGTGCATGTCTAAACGTTATGTGGACAAAAATAGCAATCTGAATGGAATTGTAATATTGAGATTATACCTCATTTTGTGGTTGCAATGTGTAGTTTTCTGCAAAATCAACCACTAATATAATAGTGTCAATCGGAAAAGAGTCCTTACATACCCTGAACTGTTGATCCAACCACTGAGACCTATGACTATGCCTTGCATAATTGTAGAAAATATTTTCCTTAAAATCTGAAATAAAATCAGCAACATTGCATTCTTTTGTAACCAACTCGCATCTAGAACCTTCACCTCCACTCTGCAAAGTATATTTGACTATCTCAAATCTCTTTTTCTCAACAAGATTCTTTCCAAATTCATGTTCAGAACCCTCATGAAAACATTAAACAAACTTTGACAAGCCACCACATTGTGAGCACTTCGCATTTAAACAATCATTTCTATAGAAAAAGGAACCATCATCCCTAGAACATAAAAATAGATCTAGCAAGTCCCTTGATGATTTCGGAAGATGCATTGCACCACACTCCTGCAATATTTCATTAGTATGCAAAGTAGAAAGGATATAGCATAATAGTTCATGGTACATTGAAAACTCCACATGGTATTTGCAACAACAAGTATTATGAATCCTAAGAGGCACACAATAAAATGGCTTCAAACCTTCAAAAGTTCTTTGCGACATTTCCATATTTGGATGTGTTTGAATAAATTTGTTGAACAAAATTGTTTGGCTTGATTTCAAGAAATGTTTAGGATGTGGTGTACGGTCTTGACTGCCGATTCTTCAATTTAAAACATCCTTTGCATTGGGTGATACTCTAGAGTTATCATGCCAAAATTGCTGAATTTCCTACTTTACATTATCCATTAGCTTCTTATCAACACGTGGAAGCCTCCCGGCAAAAGCCCATGTATCATTTTGAAGAGGATCATCTATTCTTTCTCTTCTTGCAAGTGCTCTATCCAAATTTTTATGATTTCAGTCAAAATCAATACAAGTTTGTCTCATAAAGCGAGCCTTTTTCAATTGATGGCTTACTAGGGCGGTTGTAATGACTCTCCAAGTAGCTCTCTTATCTTTTTCCTTGTTATTTTTTCCAATAGACTTGAGAGAATTAAAAATATTTTTGACAATAATAGAATTTTTTTCGGTCCTCTTGTTCACATGAATCTTCAATTTGGCTAGCAAAGGTATCATCTTTTGCATCTTTAGCAATTGTACAAAAATTTGGCATTTCTCGGTCAATGTCTTATTGCTAAAATATTGGTTGAAAAGTATTCTAGCCCACAACCAAACAGTTCATGTTGACCTCTTGCCTTCAAAATTGTTTATAAGGTTATCATAAATTTCAACTAACCATTTAGGGGTCCTTGAAGGTCTTGAATTTGGAATATGTATTTCTTCCACACAAGGTTCTTCATTTCTCGTGTAATCTAGTGAAACATAATTTACACTTGCTTCAATATTATGTTCAACATCTTCATTTCCAACATTTTCACCTTGAACATTTTCAATATCAATTTGAATAATTTCATTCCCAATTTCAATATCATGTTCAACATCTTCAATTCCAACATTTTCATTATCAATTTCAATATCATGTTCAACATCTTCAATTCCAACATTTTATCCTTGAAAATTTTCAATATCAATTTGAACATTTTCATTTCCAATTTCAATATCATGTTCTACATTTTCACCTTGAACATATTCAATTTCCTCTTCACTTGAAAGACCATAGGGCTTAGGTTCACCAATATTTAACATAACTTATCTTTTCTTCCTATGACATTCTCTATCTCTTTGTCTATATCCTTCAATTTGTTCTTTTTTCATCTTTCTCTTACGTTTTTGCTTCCGATGACTGTTGCTCCCCATTATACCTCATAAAAGATGCTAAAAAATCATTATGTGTGACAAATTTGAGTACAAGATGCTCCAAAAAGTTTATCTTTTTTTCTTCCTATCTGAAACCGTGCGTTTGTCGCTTGCAAAGTGCTCCAAACATAATGTAGGGTCCGTTGGAATGCACAAAAACGGCCAACATGGGGTTTTTCTATGGCCCACAAATTCAATATCCGATATCGGATATCTAATTTGTAAAACATGTTCTGCAATGGTAATATTTTAGCTCTACACATCGAATTTTCACAAATCAGATATCCGATTTGTATACACATAGACCTAAGGGTTAATAGTAGAGAGTGGGAGAGAGGGAGGAGAATGGGAAGGAAAGAGGGAGAGTGGGAGGGATAGAGTTAGAGGGAGAGTGGGAGAGTGAGAGGGGGAGGGAGAGAGGGAGAGATAAAGGGAGGGAGAGTGGGAGGGAG
>CM021110.1:47636495-47733053 GCA_007115665.2 Sequoiadendron giganteum
GGGGAGAGGGAGAGAGGAGAGGGAGAGAGAGAGTGATAGGGAGAGTGGGAGAGTGAGAGAGTGATAGAGTGAGAGGGAGAGTGGGAGAGGGAGAGTGGGAGAGTGAGAGGGAGAGTGGGAGAGGGAGAGAGGGTTTAGAGTTGAGGGAGAGAGGGAGAGGGAGAGTGGGAGAGTGAGAGGGAGAGTGGGAGAGGGAGAGATAGAAGGAGAGGGAGTGAGAAGGAGAGAGGGAGAAAGAGGGAGAGAGAGAGAGGGAGAGGGATAGGGAGAGAGAGCCGAGATGGAGGAGGAGGAGAGGGAGATAGAGGGAGGGAGATAGGGAGGATAGAGGAGAGGGAGAGGGAGAGTGAGAGAGGGAGAGGAGAGTGGGAGAGGGAGAGGGTTTAGGATTTAAGGGAGAGAGGAGAGGGAGAGGGAAAGAGAGGAGAGATAGAAAGAGGGAGTGGGAGGGAGAGAGGGAGGGATAGGGAGAGAGGGGGAGAGGGAGAGGGAGAGAGGGAGAGGGAGATGGAGAGGGGAGAGTGAGAGAGTGAGAGGGAGAGTGAGAGAGAGAGAGAGAGAGGATAGTGGGAAGGAGAGAGGGAGAGTGGGAGGGAGAGAGAGAGGGAGAGTGGGAGAGTGGGAGATTGAGAGAGATGGAAAGAGAGAGGAGTGATTGAGTGAGAGAATTGAGAGAGATAGAGGTGGAGAGAGAGAGAGGGAAAGAGATAATATTTAAATATTTTATATATTGGTAATATATATATATATTTAAATACTTATAGATTAACTAAAATATTGAAATAATATTTAAATATTATACATTTAATAATATATTATATATTAAATACATAATTCGGTAAGAGATTATCATTAATTGTATATTAAATATATTACATTATAAACTTTATTGGATATTATATATATTAAATTATAAACTTTACTTTATATTATATATATTAAATTATAAACTTTATTGCATTTTTAAATCATATATTAAAGATTGTATAAAAATTTTAAAGCTCATATCTAAAACATATCATATATCGAATTCAAATTGGATATCCGATATTTTGACACAAAATTTAATGCCTAGGGATTGGGCTCGGGATTAGGCTCGGGATTTGGTTCGAACCTGCCAATCCTAAAAAGTCAACACGTAAAATGTGTTTAACAACTTACCTTGCTTTTCTAGATTTCACCCATGTGGCTGACGACTTTTATTTTACCCAAAATTGATGAAACGAAAAGGGTTTGTAAAGGAGCTTCTCAGTTTTCTACCCATATAAATTAAATTTTACTTAGAATCTAATAAATTATTATTATTTATTTTTTATTAGAATTACGACTAAAGTCTTGATTGATAGTCAGATAGAAAAACATCTATAGCTTTCAAACGATATCACATTTTTTGAATCCAAAACATGTGTCACATTCTATGCTTGGCATACTATAGGATTTTTAAAAAAAATGAATTTCATGAAGTTTTGACCAAGTTAAGGTAGTCAGACATACGAGTTTTTATATTTTTAAAAATTTGTAATAAAAAATTCATAATTAATTATTTATTTGAAAACAAATTACAAAAAAATATGCATCACATCAGGACATGAGTCCTCTACTTATATCTAAAATATTATAAATAAATATTATCATTTTATTATGGTTAGGGTGGTCAGACAGACACCTACTTCTTATTTTTTCCCTGAAATTTTAGTACTACTGCATTGAAATTTCAAATTTTCACCAAATAGATTTATTTTTAAAAAAAATTAACCTAGTAGTTTAGAAACTAAATTTAATTTTCCACAAATTCTATTCTTGCATATTTTAAAAATAATATAGATAACTTATTCAATTTTTTACGTCAAGTTGCCCAACTCTGATTTTTTGAATTTCCATTGCCACTTAAGGGCCTGTTTTTTTCCATGATGATCCTGCACATACCCCAAACCACCTTAGATCAAACCCCCTTGGATAGAACCCTGCTAGTATTAAACCATACCTATAAGGAAGTCTCCTTTACACCTGTCAAAATTTTGTTAAAAAACCACTTTTGATTTACCTTTCAAGGAATCAAATGAATTCATTTAAAATTTATTTTTTGTATGTAGTCCTTATTATAAGCTTCCCAAAAAGTATAATTTTAAATAAATTTAATTTTATTATTATATTTATTTTTTATTTCTTGTGAATGTAGGTTTTTCACTGAAAATCAATCTCTCTATTCTACACATGAGGAGAAAAAGCAGATTATCAAAAAAACAATTGAAAAATATCATTACACTAGATATTTAAATCCTTGATCCAACAAAAAAAAAAATTGAAGTTCAATACATACAAAAAAAGTTATGTTGTATATAGTCCACCTATGTCTGAATTGTAATTGGTTTGACTTTAAAACTTGATTAGGGAGAAAATATTCAATAAAACACTATGAAACCAAATGAAAATGTTATATATCATAGCTACAAATCTAAATTAGAAAAAAATAGAATTTTATCTTTCACATGGAAAAACAATTATGTTGTATATAGTGAGCATCACTCCTTAAAAATGGTGTTTACTGAAAAAACTAGTTTTTGAAGGAGATGGAAAAAGAAGTGCAATTTGATTCCAAAATTTTTGAAAAAAATATATTTATAATCTACATAAAAAACTTTCACAAATCACTAGTTTTGCATCATCTTCAAATTCCTCATGGTTTAGCCACTATAAGTGCCTGAAAGTGAAGATTTAGTTAGAAAAAATTAGTTCAATTTCCAGTTTGGCTAGAAATTGTAAACCAATATTATGGGATCACCCCAAGAAAATGACACATTGCAAGAAGAAATGAAATCACACAATGAAACATGATGAGTGTCAATGTATGTCCCCACTTTAAAGCAGTTGCTAACACCATTAGCGTGAGTAATTTCCTTAAAGTAGAAGAAGACATGAGAGCTTATGTGGAAAGCCCTAGATATCAAGTCATATGTTTCTAACAAGCTACATCATGAAAAATGTAGTATGACACATGCGATCCAACTTAAGGCATGTCGTCCACGCCCCAATTTTTTTCTTAGATGTAAATGAAATGCGGTCAACTAGCCAAAAGAGACAACGACAAGGACAAGGCTATCTAACCCCTTGCCCCCACTTAGTGCAAGACAAGGGTGAGACAAATAGGATGAAAATAATCTTTCGTTAGAGGAACTATGTGCTTCAACCCAAGGAAGAGCACCACAGTCCTTAAGATGTTGAATTTTGTTACTCTTAGCCTTACATTCATTAGTGGCATGACTATGAACTCTATGAAATGCACATAATGAAGTCTTGTAATAAAATTTATTTCATGTTCTTGGAGGAAGAGATATCAAGTGATCTTGGAGGAGTCTCGACAAGATACCCTCCTAATCAATGGTAGAAGATGTTCCTTTATTTTGTGACAAAGATATCTCTTACTTAGTACAAGATGTCATACCTATGCAAGACTCTCTAGATTGTGAGATTTTGTTCTCTCCTTTATAGGAGGGTGTAAAATCTAACGAACTCAAATCATTAGTGTTTTGTGAGATGAAATTGAAATTAAGTGAATATGTCTTTGTTTGTTTCATTTCTTGCAAAGGATAACAACCAAGACCACCAGTGTCTATTAGTTCAGGATGCATTACTGTTAGAGTCAGCTTAGAAGATTTTTGTGAGTGTTGATGTTAAGTGAAGGCTTGTTTATTTCTATCAAAGGATAATAACCAAGACCATGGTTTTTTTCTTGCGTGTTAGGATCAATGGAGACACAGATACCTATTTCTCTAGCACCACATTCTTTTCCACTATATCGAATTTCTCTCATAAGCTCATAGCCTCTTCCATAAGTCTTCTTCATCTCTTTTGGATTTGGTGGTTGTTCATGGTTGAGTTCATCAAAGTTTTTTGTGTAATTTTTTGTCTTTTGTTCTAAAGTAGTTGAGGTGGATGCTTTCAAAGGGTCTTCCGAATTTTGTGTTGACATTACTGCTTTTTCTTTTCCCTGTTCAGAGTCTTTGTGTATGATCTTGTATTCTCCCATGAATGTTGGTTTGAAGTCTAAGGAACCCCAATCATCTTATAATAGCTTTGTTACTTCTTTAATGTGTATTTCTTTATCTTTTTGTTGCACGAGGTCTACTTGTGTAGTTGGTGTCAATGTTTCTAAAGGATTTTCCTTCTCTTTCTCAATGTTTAAACAACTGTTTGGTTTCGGTTCAACGTCAAGTGTGTACACTTTTTTGTTGTAAATATACTTCATTTTATGATCAAGAGTGGAAGGCACACCATTAATTTCATGAATCCATGATCTACCTAAAAAGAGATTATATGAGAGATCATGAGGCATAACATGGATAGATGTTTCCAATGTGGCCATTCCAATTGTAATAGATAAAGTGTTCACAACGAGCGATTTTTTTTCTACATTGTCAAATTCATGAATAGACAAGGAATCAAGTTGAATTTCTTATTTTTGCACATGAAGCCTATCGAAAAGGTTTACACTCCACACATTAAGGTTCGATCCAGTGTCAACAAGGGTTGTCTTTATCCCTATTCTTTTATATTGAGCCATTATTATTAAAGCTTCATTTTGGTTTTTCACTTCCAAAGTAGGGAGTTCACTTTGGTGGAAAACAATGTCAACAATTGGTCCTTGAATCATGGTTGCTATGTCATTCAGTTGCACATTAGAATGGATTTGAACTTGTTGTAAGGAATTTTGAAGCATAGTGTGGTAATTAGGTGAATTCTAAATTAGGTCCCATAAGGATATCTTAGTAGGAGTATTATTTAGCTATTCGACAAGATCATACTCCTTTCCACGAGGATGACCTAATAAGATAGGGTTAGGTATAATAGGATTAGGCAATGAGAGAGATTTTAAAGGTGTCTATCTTGGTTGTGGATTGTTCCTAGTGTTATATGTATGAGCAAAGGTATTATGACTCGGTTGTTGCAAAACATTGTTTTTAGGTGGGTAGAGGATAAGTTAAGGTTTGTTTTGAGTTTGTTGCTCGTGTGATTGTGGGTAAAGAATTAGAGGATTCTTAGGCTATCCCATGAGGTATGTAGGAGTTCCATTAATCAATGGGGATCTAATGGACACTTATACATTCATAACCTCGGTGGTCTTGGTTTGATGTATCTCTAATAAAGAGCAATCTAGAATCACCTATTTGTCATCACCTAAGGAAGCCACCTTATTATTGTTGTCATTTTTCACACCATGATATTCTCCATACTAGGAGAGTTTTTAGGAGAACTACAAACCAAATGTTCTTGACATTCAGAGGTTGGTGTAGTGTAGTAAACTACATACCCTTGCATTTTCACACTTGTTTGGGCCCACCTTGCTTTATTTATGCTTCTTTGTGGCTTAATTGGTCCTATTTTGCATCCACAAGCCTAATAACTATATATTTTAACGGAAAATTATGACAAACATCAAAATATAAATGATCATTAAATGTCTATGTCTATGTGTCCTTGATTTGTGGCTTGGAACTAATATGCCACCTTGAGAATCTTTGTCCTCCATGGGTCCTGGGGCCCTGATTTTGAAACCACCTAAAAAGGTCCCTTTTTGGAGTCTATGCCCTGAGATTTGAACTTTGGGACTAAGACGCCACCTAGGGCATCTTAGTCCTCCTAGGCTTATTTTCATGGTCCAATTTCAAATTTAGGTGGGATTTAGCCTTCTTTATTTAATTATTTCATATGTCAACTTGTTATGGTGTAATTTCGGGATATTAAGCATGAATAAGTATAAATACAAGGTTCCTTCACTCATTTTCATCTAAGCAAGTTGTGAGAGCATCTATTCTATAAAAAATGAGTCCATAAGAGCATTCAAGAGCAATTCATCAAGCATTTGGAGCCATCATCTAGATTCAATCATCATTTCAAGGGTTTAGTGCATCCATTCATGTTGTCGAGCCAAGATTGTGGATGTAGCATTGAAGATCTATTTGCAACCATTGTTCACATCAAATCCAAGGATTCAAGATCTACATTCTTCATGGCCACTACATGGTAGATTGCAGATTTACTTCACAAGACATCATCCAAGGTGATATCATTTACATATCTCATGTTTCATGCTTCATTTCATCATTTGGTTTAATTACCTACAAGGCGTTTGAAGGGGTTTGACCAAGGAAAACCCCCATTTACTAATAGTCAACAAGTTTTCCCTTTCTTGTGTATTTGTATTTAGATATCTAGGTTGAAGAATTGAAGATCCTTTAATGTGCAAAGTTGCAAAGTTGAATTACAATGTTGTCATCTTCATGGAAACTCACCTACAGACCAGATCCGGAAGTTTCAGGACCTCAAATCTGAGGAGAAGTGAATGAAAACCATAGAGCTCAAGACCACATTCAAAGATTTCAAAAATTCAAAATGAGACTAATATGCCACCTTGGGCGTCTTAGTCCTCCATAGGGTATTTTTTAGAGATTCTTCGAAATTATGTTCCGACATCCAAAGATTTTGTATTTTCCCTAAAAAATAGTAGCGGGACTAATACACCACCTAGGGTGTCTTAGTCCTCCATAACATATTTTGACAATATTTTTACATTTCCAGAATCCTCATTACATCTCTAAATTTCCTAGGTACACATACCTTAACTTGGTGTAGCTTAGTTTTATCATTTGCACTCATTATTTGACTTGCATTTCTTTATTTTGTGGGTTGAATGTTCAATTGTCTTTTTCCAAGCTTTTGCTTGGTGGTGAACCCCTTAAATTCTAAAAGAACCCTTCCTAGGTCTTCCTCATTGTGAATTGACTCACCTTGTGAGGTATTTAGTCAATCCAACTAGGATTCCTAGGACATAATTGAATGACCTAGATAGAATAGGAAATCACCAATTCCCATTTTATCTACGGTTCATTTTGGTGAACCTGACTTTTTGTAACATTCTTTTTTTAATTTGGAGTCCATAAAAGTCTTAGATCTAGGTTGCATTCATTACATTTTGCATTAGTGAAAGTGCATCTAGGGTTTCTTGCATCTTGCATTAGTGAAATCGTATCTAGGTTTTCTCATGTTTGCATTAATAAAAGTGCATATAGGTTGCATTTTTTTCTTTCTTGCATCATCTTATCTCATTGAAAAACTGAAAAGTACATTTTCAATCATCCTAATTGCATTTAGGAACATTCTTATTGCATTCAAAAATTTTAAAAATTACATTCAACTTTACATCCAATTGCTTGTCACTAGTTATATTTTCTTACATTCATTTGCACAAATTTTTGTTTCTCAACATTAGGTCCCTGGGTAGGCAATCTGAGAACACTGTTACCAACCCAAAATTGTTTGATTTTCTGAAGAAAAAACCCTAACTAGGAAAAAATGCTCTTGGTGGCATCTTAGTCCCTCTCTGGATTCCTATCTCAGATCCTTGTTTGAACCATTTAATATTTTTTTCAGCTTTTGAAAACTCAAAATTTCACCAAGAGGACTAAGACGCCTTTACTGGTGTATTAGTCCCTATTGACTTTGACTTTGTAGTTTTCAAGGTTTGAAATTGCTTTTCGATGCTTCTAGTTGCTACAGTTACTTTCCTATTTTAGTTTTTTGATTTTCTATTTCATCGTATTTAGTAAATCTAGCTTAATTAGTCTTCATTCTATGCATTTTCAGCATTGAAAATGACATTTACAACATCTCATTTTCAATATATTGCATAGTGTAGTCAATAAATCACCTTGTTCTAGGTCTGAAAATCTGAAAATGCTCACATTTATAAAATTTTGCATAATATGGATAAAAGAACTTTTCACTTTTGCATGTACAATATTTACATTCATAAAACTTTTCATAAGTTTGATAAAACTGATTTTCATTTTTGGATATACATCGTTTTCATTCTTAAAATTTTGCATTCATTGTATATACATGTGTTTTGCATCTTTGGATATGCATTGTCTACATTCTTAAAGCATTGCATGAGATGGTTGAAAGTTCTTTTCATTTTTGGTCAAACAATGTTAGTACCTTACCTTTCTAGGAACGCTAAGAAAAGGTTCATATCCCCTCCCTATGTGAGTGTTTTAGTGAAAGAGAATAAAACCTTGGACATTCCTAATGATCATATTAGTTATTCTCCTAATATCTCTCCTATTGGCGAAGAAGATATTTTTGTGTTAGAAGAAATAATCAATGAGAGTTTTGAGAGTCCTAGTTGTTCCTCTCCTTCTACCTCTCTTTGTGGGAAAGAAATTGTTGAACAAGAGGACATAACAATAAACAATCATAAAAATCACATATTTTCTCCTCCTAGTATCTCTCCTAGTTGTAAAGAATATACTTTGATGATAGAGAATCTTATTTGTCCCCCTTCACCTAGGGAAACCCTTATTAAGAAAATTCAACCATTGATAACTCCCTTACATGTGATTAAGTCATCTTAGAAGAACCAACCTTTGAATGTGAAGAACATTTGGTTTGTTGTTCTCCTAAAAAATCTCCTACTAGGGAAGACATAATAGTGGAAGAAAATGAGAACATTGACAATAGTAATTCCTTAGATGAAGATGATGAAGTGACATTAGACTCCCCTTTACAATGTTTCACAGCAACCAAGTTACAATATTGTAGGGAAGGAGAATTCACTACTCACAATTTCTATTCATTCAGACAGCCTCATGGGGCAAATTTCCCTAAACTACCTCAACAAATAGCGTGAAAGTTCTAGAATCAAAAATAGCCAGTCACAGAGATTCTCTAGACAATTTGATAAGCTTTCAACCAAAGGATGTCAGCACAGGATACAGAAGATAGTGTGGCACACTGGCATCCCTGAGGCATGTTGGCATCTTGTATGAACCAAAAAGTGAGAATGTCAAAGAAAATGGCAAAGTGGCTACTTCTACTCGGATTTCTAAGAACTTACATAATGCAATAAAGTAACAGAATGTTATATAGCTGAAATAAAGAAGTATAAATGACAAAGTTAAATAGGAGAAAGAAAATTCTCACAACCACTCAAGTGATGAAGTTTCCAGCATGTGAATGTCTTCAATACCTGCATGTGTAATATTTGGAAAAATTGTTGTGGCTGTATAGGGGTTTTCCTCAGTCAAACCTCCATTTTGGTGTTCCCACCTCCATAGCCAACCAAATAGATAGAGAAAAATGAACAAAAATGGATAATGTGTGTGGTGAAAGAAAAACCCACTCAAGAGTAGACCCGCACCACAAAGTATGAGTGATAAAAGCAATCCTTGCTTGAGGAGGAGAACCCGTATCACAAAAGAGTTGATAAAAGAAATTCTTGCTCAATGAGGAGAACCTATATCATGATATGTAGATGCAATAGATAAAGGATGTGTGAAATCCCAAGATGCTCACAAGCACAAGGCAAGGGAGGTTTCACATGCAAGAGCCAAGGGCTGCAAAGAGTGTTGGAAGAGCTTGATAATGTTGATGTAGCAAGTTGTATGAAGTTATGCAAGCAAGAGAGAGTGAGAAAGAAGAGGAGAGTTCAAGGTAGAAACTAAGGAGATCCAAATGGATTGAAAGAATGGATTAAAAGGAGAGAATAGGAGGGAAAATAAGCTTCCCGAGCTATTTCAAGACATCTCAAGATGTTACCACTGACAAAACCAGGTGTCAAGTGGAAAACATGCTCGGAGGTAGTCGTTTGAACATTAAAATGTCATAGGACCACTATGTAGATGTCCATGCATCACGCTACAAAATGACATGAATGGGAAAAGCTCAAGGTTTGATGCAAAGCAGATGCACAAGTGCAGCTATTGAAAAGGGGTGTTGAGCATCTTGAGAGGGAAAAAGGTTGATGCAGGGGCTAAAATGAGCCTACTCAAGATGCTAAGGGATTGGACACTAAATAAAATGCAAGAATGTATGTGAAATTGCAAGGGATTCAATTTTATGACTATACATTTTTCCCCCACTTTAGCGGGCATATGAATCTATTCTAATATGCACGTTAAAGTAAATATACTAAAAATAAATAACACCATATGCCAAAAGGATACTATAGAGGAAATAAATAATTCTTCAAACCATAGAAGCATGCCCCCAGGTTGTAGACCTGAAAAGTAGATGCATTAGAAAAGAAAAAAAACTTGCACTAGACAACAATGTTAGCGCACAAAAAACTAAAGGATTTGAGTCAACAAAGTGAAAGAGACCTCGATGTAAAAGGTTGTCTCAGTACTATGCATCATCCCCAAATTAATACATAACACACATAGAATAATTCTAAAATGGAGAGAGGAAGGGCATATACTCAGGAAGAAGAAGATGCAGATCTTCGATCTGATATATACAATTGAGAAGAAAGAGAATTTAAGAATGTAAGCACCTCACAGGCCCGCATACCTGCAAGGAAGGTTTCCTCCAAGATCTCTCACATGAAGGAAGTCAAGAAAATCATCTTACAAGCTCATGGACATGCAAAGAAGGTATCCTCCAAGATCTCTCACATGAAGGAAACCGAGAAAAGAACACTACAGACCCACAGACGTACGGGGGAGCGACCCCTGAGATCTCTTGCATGGAGGAAGCTCAAAAGAAGCACCCTACAGGCTCATAGACCTACAAGGAGGTATCCCCCAAGATCTCTCACATGGAGGAAACCAAAGGAAGGGGACTCCGCAGAATCAAGAAGTGGCTTTACAAGCACACCTGCAAAGCGACATGTTTACCCACCAATAGAACATATCAAAAAGTGGCCACACAAACAAGTAAGCAAACAATCACACAAACCGTCAACAAATTGGAAGGATTTCAAAGGGGTCCCTCGAGAACCCTTCAAAAGGATAGGGGTCCACTCAAGGGATGCACTATTTGAAAAGTGAGGTCTAGTGAGGCTGCCCCCAAGCTAGACGCAAATGATTTTATTCGAAGGAGAAAATTTCAAAGGGGATCCCTCAAGAACCCTTCAAGACAGCAAGGGGTCCACTCAAGGGACACTTTAGTTGAAATAAATAGGGAAGAGAGGGGGTCCTTTAAGGACATGCATCTCCAAAACAAGCTATCACTGCCCCCAACATACAAGGGAGAACCATGCAAGATATTTAGATCATACAGGATAGAGGTAAACCTTGATATCACTTATCATTTAAAAGAGGCAGGTGTATCAACAAAAAAATGAGTCATGGCACCTGAATCATGAATTTGTTGTATTTTATCCTTCAAGGCCTTACATTCACTAGTGGAATGGCCAGGCACTTGATGGTATGCACAAAAAGAATTTTTTTCTTTATCATGCTTATGAAATTTCTTACGTGTAGGATAAGGAAGAGTAATCAAGTGGGCTTTTAGAAGCCTCAACAAGATATTGTCTTTCTTAGATAAAGAATGAGGAGTAGGAAGCAACGCTTTCTCTTGTGGAGAAAAATTTGATTGCTCACAATAAGAAGATGTAAAGATAGAAGACAAAGGAGGAGGATCTCTATAGAGAGCGTTATTCTAGCAAGGGGGGACACACTCTTCTATGGGATCACCACCAACCTCCTTGATAGGACTACCAACATCAGCCTCTTTAACAGAGGTGTGATCATCTTCCTTAGAAGGAGGAGGATTGAAATTAAGAACATTACGACTATTGCTCACATTATCTTGTGATATAGAAGAGTAATCATCTCTGGTAGTGGGTGTGGATGATGTTATCAGAAGGTCTAAGTGGATCGGGTTGAATTTATACTTTTCGTTGAAGGATTTTGTAAATTCTAAAGAACCCCAATCATCACCAAGACATGCATTTTCTTGAGAAGAGGTAGAAGGAGTAGAATTAAGATTTCTTGATTCAAAAGGATCTTCTTCAGGGACATCTATCTCAAGAGTATCCTTTGTAGTAGGTATTGCTGGAGTAAACATCGACGCATTCAAAGATATTGAAGGAATAAGAGTAGGAACAACCAAAACCTAACCAGTAGTTGCCATTTCACATAAGTGCATAGCATCAAGGTCATAGAAAATGGTAAAGTCGCTACTTCTACTCAGATTGCTAAGAACCTACGGAATGAAATAAAGTAATAAAATGTATAGTTGAAATAAAGAAGTATAAATGACAAAGTTAAAGAGGAGAAAGAAAATGCTCACAACCACACAAGTGATGAAGCCTCCAACATGTGAATTTCTTCAATACATGTGAATGTAATATCTAGAGAAATTGTTGGGGCTGTATAGGGGTTTGTCTCAATCAAACCCTCATTTTGGTGTTCCCACCTCCACGAACAACCAGATAGATAGAGAGAAATGAATAGAAATGGATAATGCATGTGGTGAAAGAGAAAATTTCTCAGGAGTAGAACCCACACCACAAAGTATGAGTGATAAAATAAATCTTCGCTCGAGGAGGAGAACTTGTATCACAAAAGAGGTTATAAAAGAAATCCCCGCTCGAGGAGGAGAACCTATATCACGATATGTAGATGCAATAGATAGAGGATGTGTGAAATCCCAAGAAGCTCACAAGCACAAGGCAAGGGAGGTTTCACATGCAAGAGCCAAGGGTTGCAAAGAGTGTTGTAAGAGCTTGAGAATGTTGGTGTAGCAGGTTGTATGAAGCTATGCAAGCAAGAGAGAGTGAGAAAGAAGAGGAGAGTTAAGGTAGACGTCAGCCTCCTACAATGTTTTCAATAACTAAGCCTTTACAACCATGATTCACAGATTGGACATCTAACCTAAATAGCCATTTTAACCATCATGAAGATGCATTTAAATTTTCAACCCAGTGACGTGAACTTGAAATGGGTCAGCATAGTATATGCAATAGGAACTCAAAGTAGGCATCTTGATTCTATAGCTAGGAAGGACTTAATATTGAAAGTAAATTGCATGGAAAGGAACAAAGTAAATTTTGAACATCACTTAATAATTAACCTAAACTAAACATGCATGACAGGAATGAAAATTTGAGCAACAAATAGGAAACTACTTTGTCTGCTTTAGCTGCAGGAACAGTCACAGAATGGAATTCTAGTGGTTATAGGAACAATCAATGCTAGATACTTAACTAAGTACTTAAATAGAAGCTAATACTAATCTTACTAAACTAAAGGAATGAATTACTCACCAAGTGGGCCCCCTTGGATGAGTATCCTCTAAAACTAATACAAACTCAAATGCTCAACTCAGGATATCATTTTATTCATTGGAAAATGCAAATACAAAAGAGTAGCATGTCTTGAAAAATGCTAGTATATCAGATCATACAATAACTTGGTGACTAACTCCTGAAGAAGGAGGATCCAAACCTTTTTTAAACTATCAAATAAATAGAGTAGTCAACTCCCAGGATAACTGAGAGGATGCCATTTAGGAAAGCAGAGAAAAGAGTTGAAGGGTGGTTACACATGCAGGTGAATCCGGTCAGACATGCATGTCCAAACATGGACTCGACCACTGCAGTAATGCCCACATCGCTCAATGTCATTAAAGATCAACACAAGGTGGTTACATGCGGCTAACATGGGGAATCTTCTGTCGTCATTCTTTAGTTGACCTTCACATGATTCCTCTGCATGACTAGTTGGTGGCTGCATTTCTCAACTTAGCATCCTCAAACATGTCTACATGGCAATGTCAGTATGCATAATAATTGCACTTCTATAACCACCTTAAAGAACATTCATTAACCATATGCTAGATTAATATAGATAGTCTACATAATAGGCTAATGTCATTAAAACTGGCAGAAAAAAAATTTAAACCCAATGTTTATGGTAAGAGGGAAACGTTATAAAAAGTATCAGCATTTAATATCAAATTCCATATCAACTTCAACAAATAAACTACAGATTCTACCCAAAATTAGACCAAAAACTAGGCTCATCAGTAGAAACCAAGGAGAGCCAAATGGATTACAAGAATGGATTAAAAGGAGAGAACAAGAGGGAAAATAATCTTCCTGAGCCATTTCATGGCATCTCCAGCCATTACCACCGACAAAACGAGGTGATAAGTGGAAAACATGCTAAGAGGTGGCCGTTTGAAAGTTAAAATGTTGCAGGACGCTAGCGCATCACGCTAGTTTCTAGACACGTCACGCTGCAAAATGGCATGAACAAGTAAAGCAAAAGGTTTGATGCAAAGAAGACGTACAAGGGTAGCTCCTGAAAATGGGTGGAGCATCTTGAGAGGGAAAAAGGATGATGCAATGGCTAAAATGAGCCTACTCAAGATGCTAAGGGAGTGGACAGTAAAGTGGATGCAAAAATTATGTGAAATTGCAAGAGGTACAATTTTTTGACTATACAAATATCATTGCTCATACATGCAACACTATAAATAATCCGCAACCAAAAAAAAAACCTTCAACATCCCTCCAATTTCCTAATCCTATCTTGCCTAGTGCCCCTCGTTTGCCTCCAAAAAGTGGAAAGGAGTATGATCTTGTTGAATAGCTTAAGAATTCTCCCACAAATATATCCCTATGGGACCTAATTTAGAATTCACCTAATTATCACACTATGCTTCAAGAAGCCTTGCAACAAGTTGTGGTTCCCTCTAGTGAAAATTTGAATGACATAGCAACCATGATTCAAGGAATAAACGCTAACATTTTTTTCCACCAAAGTGAGCTCCCTACTTTGGAAGTGCAAAATCAATGTGATCCTTTCATGATCATAGATCAATACAATACCAAAGGGATAAATTGAACCCTTGTTGATAGTGACTCAACCTTGAATGTGTGGAGTGTAAACCTTTTGGATAAGCTTGGTGTTGATAAATCAAAAATCCAACCCGTCTCTTTCTCTATTAATGGCTTCGATAACGTGTGAAAACAACCACTTGGTGTAATCACATTGCCTATTAAAGTTGACAAAGTTACATTACAAACCTTGATCCATGTTATGCCTAATGATCTTTTATACAATCTCCTTTTAGGCAGACCATGGATTCACATGAGATGCAAGTTGTGCCCTCTACCCTTCATCGCATCATAAAATATGTCTACAACAACAAAGTTTATACAATCAAATATGATCCTGAACCATATAGTTGTTTGAAAATTGAGAAAGGTAAAGAGAATCCTTTTAAAAAATTGACACCAACTAGGCAAGTGGAACCCGCACAACAAAAAGACAAAGAAAAACACATTGAAGATGTCACGAAGCTATTAGAAGATGATTGGGGTTCCTTAGATTTCGAACATACATTCATAGGAGAATACAAGATCATAAATAAAGATTCAGATAAGGGAAAAGTAAAAGTATCACTATCAACACAAAAGCAGCCCTTCGAAAGCATCCACCTCAACCACTTTAGAAGAAAAATAAAATTACACAACAAAATTTGGTGAAACTGGCTATCAACAACCACCGACTCCAAAAGAGATGAAAAAACTTTATGGAAAAGGTTATGAAATGATGAAACAAATTGGATATAGTGTAAAAGGATGTGGTGCTATAGAACAAGGTATATGTTTCCCTATGGAATCTAACACGCAAGAAAAAAATAATGGTCTTGGTTACAGTCCTTTGATAGAAATAAACAAGCCTTCACTTAATATCAACACTCTAACACAAGATTCTTCTAAGCTGAATTTAAGGGTAGTACATCCTGAACTAATAGACCTAGTGGTCTTTATGGCTATCCTTTGCAATAAATGAAACAAATAAATCATCGCTTAATGTAAATGTCATCATGCAAAACACTAATGATTTGGACTGAAGATATTTTACATCTTCCTTTAAAGAAGAAAACAAAATCTCGCAATCTAAAGAGTCTTGTGTAGGTATGACAAATAATACTAGGCAAGAGATATCTTTTTCACACAATAAAAAATCCACATCTTCTACTTTTTGATCAAGAAAGTATCTTGTTGAAATTCCTCCAAGATCGTTTGATATCCTTCCCTCCAAAAACATGAAATAAATTCTACTACAAATGTTCATTTTGTGCATATCATAGATTTCATGGTCATCCTATTGATGAATGTAAGGCTTTGATTAGTAAAATCCAACATCTTAAGGATTTTGGTTCTCTTCCTTATGTGGGGGCACCTAATTCCTCTAATTGAAACTGATTTTCACTCTAGCATGCATCTCATCAATCATTTCAGCTCACCCTTGTCTTGAACTAAGTGGGGGCAAGGGGTTAGATAGCCTTGTCCTCATATGTCGCTTGTCATTGTCTCTTTTGGATAGTTGACCACCTTTCATGTACATATAAGAGCAAGCTTGGGATGTGGGCGATGTGCCTTAAGTTGGCTCACATGTGACATTTTGGGGGCAAACCATTTCCTTTTTCATGACATAGCTTATTGGAAACATATGAATTGGCATAGGGCTTTCCGAATAAGCACTCATGTCTTCTTCTTTTAAAGCAATTTCTCACAACAATAGAGTTAGCAACCACTTTAAAGTGGGGGCATACATATACACTCATATTTCATTGCATGATTTTCTTTCTTCCTATGATGTGTCATTTTCTTGGTGGTGTCATTGGGTTTGATTTCCTTTGAGAGTGTGATATTTATTTGGCACAACGTTCCCTACAATGAGACCTCGTACGAACTAAGAAAAATCCCTTTGAACATCTCTCTTTTATTTTTGCATTGTGTTTTGTACCTTATTAAAGTCATAGAGGTATGGCTTTGATATGGTCCCCTTGGGGCTTACCTAGTGAACAACTAGCTTCACTAGCCCTTGTGAGCATACATTTTTGTCCTTATCATAGTCATGGGGGTATGATGTTGGTATGAACTTCCTAGGGCTCACCTAATGGACAACTAGCTCCCACTAGCCCTTGTGAGCGTGTGTTTTGTTTGCATAGTGGACAACGTGTTCAACTAGTAAACCTCTTCAGCCTAGACCCAATCCAATTTCAAATTTGGGCGGGATTTAGCCTCCTTTATTTAATGATTTCATATGTTGGCTTGTTGTGGTGTAATTTCGGGATATTAAGCATGAATAAGTATAAATACAAGGTTCCTTCACTCATTTTCATCAAAGCAAGTTGTGAGAGCATCTATTCTAGCAAAATTGAGTCCAAAAGAGAATTCAAGAGCAATTCATCAAGAATTTGAAGCTGTCGCCTAGATTCAAGCATCATGTCAAGGGTTTAGTGCATCCATTCATGTTGTTGAGCCAATATTGTGGATGTAGCATTGAAGATCTATTTGCAACCATTGTTCACATCAAATCAAAGGATTCAATATCTACATTATTCATGGCCACTACATGGTAGATTGCATATTTGCTTCACAATATATCATCCAAGGTGATATCATTTACATATTTCATGTTTCATGCCTCATTTCATTCATTTCATCATTTGGTTTAATTACCTACAAGGGGTTTGAAGGGGTTTGACCAAGGAAAACCCCCATTTACTAACAATCAACAAGTTTTCCCTCTCTTGTGTATTTGTATTTTCAGATCTAGGTTGAAGACTTGAAGATCCTTTAAAGTGCAAAGTTGTATTACAAAGTTGTCATCTTCACAGAAAATCACCTACAAACCAAATCCGAAAGTTTCACAACCTCAAATCTGGGGAGAAGCAAGTGTAGACCCTAGAGCTTAGGACCACATTTGGAGATTTAATAAATTCAAAATGAGACTAATACACCACCTTTGGCATCTTAGTCCTCCATAGGGTACTTTTTAGAGATTCTTCAGAATAATATTCTGACATCCAGTGATTTCGTATTTTCCTCAAAAAATAGCAGCGGGACTAATACACCACCCAAGGTGTCTTAGTCCTCCGTAGAATATTTCGACAACATTTTTACATTTCCAAAATTCTCATTACATCTCTAAACTTCCCAAGTACACATACCCTAACTTGGTGTAGCTTAACTTTATCATTTGCACTCATTATTTGACTTACATTGCTTTATTTTATGGGTTGAATGTTCAATTGTCTTTTTCCAAGCTTTTGCTTGGTGGTGAACCCCTTAAAGTCTAAAAGAACCCTTCCTAGGTATTCCTCATTGTTAATTGACTCACCTTGTGATGTTGTTAGTCAATCCAATTAGGATTCCTTAGACATAATTGAATGACATAGATATAATAGGAAATCACCACTTCCCATTTTATCTACAGTTCCGTTGGTTCCAAAATGACTTCATCGCAAGTAGGGGAATAATTAGTGGTTGAATTTTCTTGTTTATCAATGGTGGGGATATTAGGAGAAGGATCTATTTTTTTGTTATTTTTCTCTAAGGTCTCATTCTCTTGTGTTGTATTAGCTACCCGAGTAGGAGATCTTAGAGGCCAACGAAAGGGTCATCACTCTCAATTGTTATGTCATGTAAAGTAACCTCATCGCTAATAGGGGAGGAATCAACAAAAGTAATACTATGATTTAAATGCTTTTGCTCAAATAGTTCTTTCCAAATGTTAGGGACATTAGGAGGGGGAGAGATAAGGTTATCACTTTCAATCCACATGTCCTCCTGACAAATGTGATTTTCATGATCATTCACGATGGTATTCTCTTTTACTAAAGTCTTCTTACAAGTAGGGGGTATTAATAGATGGATTTTGGATAAGAAAAGTGCTGCCTATGATCTCATCTGCTTGTGTCATATTATCTTCCCAAGGGGGATGGGGAGAGGGACAATCGAGACCTTCATTGCTTGTATCTTATTTCACCAAGATACCTTCATCACTAATAGAAAATGTATTAAGAGAAGAGAAAGTATGATTTTTATGATTGTCAACACTATACCATCCTCACCAATAGGCAATGTAATAGTAAGGATTGTATCAATGGTTTGATCTGATTTCTCTAAGATGTTCTCATAACTATGAAAGATAGTAGAAGGATGACTAACATGTTTCTTAATGACCTCATTGTTGTAATCTAAATTGAACTCATAAGAGGGAATTTTGTACTTATGCAATCAATTTTTAACCATATCAAAGTCACATCTCTTGAAAGAAAACATGTTATCATGGAAAAGGTAAATAAAGTGCAATGCAATGACTTAAAGTAAACTATTTAAATATAATTTTTCAGATTTGAAATGTAAGGTAAAATGTTGATTGTACTATGCAACAACTTCAGAGATGTGTTGATTATTTTTTATGAACCAAACTTGATCTCATCCCTTACCTATGAACTTTCTAGGGTTCAATTATTAATAAGGGTAAGGATTGGACAAAACACAAGTAATAATTAAAGAGTCCTTACTTCTACTCTTCGAGCTTTGTGAAACCTAGGAGGGTAATCCCATTTGTACTCCTAAGATACTCATTTAATCAAGAGTACTCGATACACAGATGAATTCACCTCAATTGCATGTAGATAGAGTTAACTAAAGTCTTGGCCAACCTTCAAAATAAAAACTATCTATAGATAGGAATCAAATGATACTTTAGATTGAGACATTCTTCAAATGTTGGTTATTGTGATTTTTTCATCATTTTAAGCCTTTGGCTAGATGCATAACTAAACTCAACTTACTCCAAGACAAACTAATGAAGAGAACAGTGCCTCCTTCATGGGACAATGGAGTCATTATGCAATTAACCAGTAATACACTAACAATTCATCCCAATAATTTATGGGCCATTGACATACTACCTTATAGGATCCAACTCACTATATTTAAAACATGATTTCTTACAAACTCATGACCTTACTTTAGCATTTAATCAACCCCTTGAATTGAAGCATAAGTAAACTCATTCATTCATTCTACACAACAGAAGACAAATGAAACTATCATTAACAATTATATTCATAGTTTGCAAAGAAATTACATAGGAGAACACATACTTTAAATTGATATTTTCTATTACTGGTGTTATTGTAAAACCCTTTTAAGAAAATTGCATCATAACTTTACACCCAAAAAATGGCTCATGGTATATCCATTAATCTATATGTTTACATTATTCTCCTTTTCTAAGAATAGAATTTTCACCTAGAATCTTCTAAGACTCCAAAACTTGAACTCTCTCTTTGTAATCAAACATTAAATCCCCTTTACAGAATAGGGGAGCAACAAGCATCTAGCTGAATCACAGTAAATTTTATATTCATTTCAAAACAATTTCAATAAAATTCAAGAGATTCCCTAGACAATTATATGAAATCATTGATAAAAAGGGGAGAAGCAAAAAGACAAAATTCTTGATAAGTTGTTGAGGGACATTAGCCAAATCACCATAGGGAAGTGCCAGTCACCACTGTAATTTCCATGTCAAGCAAAACGTTTTCCACCATACCAGCTGGAAGACTTCCACATCAACATGGAAGAGTAAAAGATAGCATGGGAGAGTAAAAGACCAAAATCATGGACACTATGGCAATGGTTTCATCGAAAACAAAAACAAGGTCGGGACATCACTCTAATTCTTCAGAATCAGAGTATGCCCATCCACTCCTTGTGTGTAATGCAATTGGAGGAACCATCACCGCCTCTTCATCAGAAACATCATATGGCACTAGGGAGAGCAGGTACTGGCCGTACCCCAAGTCAGTGTAATCTCCACCATCTAAAAGGCTATCAAAAAGAACAACAAGAGAATCTTGTTTCTCCAAGTAGGCCTTTGGAGGCTTGTCTCTTTCTTTAATTTCCTTCTTCCCCAACACAGCCGGTTCCTTGCCTTTAACTTTGACCAATTCTTCAGAATGGTCATGTTTCATAAGTTGTAGGTACTTTGGACAATTGTCTTCTTCTTTCGACCATGGGAACTCCTTTTACCCTCTTAAGTCATAGGATTCACTAGAATCTCTTGTTCAGCCTTAAGCAAATCCTCATGACATTCAAAAACTCTAAGATGGTCAGACCTCCTAGTAGACCAGGTTGGCACATCAGACTTTCCCATTTCATAAAACCTAGATGAAAGCTAGAAATTTTAAAATAAGAAAAAAAACCTAACCAACTCAGAGACCTCAGAACCAAATTTTCATAAAAGCACACCCACAAACCTTGGCAATTACAACTAGTCCCAAAAATCTAAAAATTCTAGACAAACTTATCCAGAATTTCACATCAACTCCCCCAGAATTTCACATCAACTCCTTAGCACTCGAGCACCTATGACTCACACCTCATATTTTCTGCAAATTGCAAATGATTAAATCAAATGGAAAACAATCTTGAATTAAATAGATGATTTGGAGCATGTAGCAATTAATGATTGAAGAACTCCTTGCGCGAGCGAGTTGATAACTTACCAGCTGGGCTTTGAATCTGAGCCATCGATCTTTGTGGATTTAAAACACCATCAATGGAGACCTCAAGTATTGGTTTTTTTCCTTTGCAACTTGTTCCTAGAAAGAAGCAATGCCACCTAAAATACTACCACATTGTCCCTTAATCTTCATTAGTCACCTATGATCTGACGATCAACATGCATCACCAACCTGATCCATACCTTTCCATCTATATCGGTGAAGTCTATAGCCATCACTTGAAGATAATACTCACTAGAATATCACATCGTACATCACTAATTTTCCCCACTCCTTTAGGGCTCAATTAGTGACGAGGGCATGGGCATGATGAAAAATAGGTCGTTGGATCACTACGCTTTTTGAAGATCTTCATCTCTCATTGCACATCATGGATTCACTTTACTTTCAAAGGATTCTAATAGTGATGTAAGAAATTACGTGATGAGATCTCAACCATTAGATCTAATACCCATCCATGATCATATTACATCTCCATCACACGTTGTGGATTCATGCCTCGTTCTCTAGATCACATCAGCAAAGGGTGAAGAAGATCAAGACATGTGTACCTGCATAAAATAAAAAATTGGCACTAGATACATATCTCCTAAGATAAATTCAGATCAGCAAAGGAAAGCTTGGGATAAATACTTTATTGCTCATCGCCCTTTTGAAAAGAACAATCAAATAGTTATCCACGATGAGCGATGAAATAACAACTAGCACAAAAATTTGTCATGTATCGCTAATTTAAATTTCGAAGTATATGAGAAACTAGCAATACCAAAAGAACCAATGATAACATAGTTCATCACACATCACCAATTCAACCTTGGAAATTTGAAACAAATATACAATGTGTGAAATCAAAGAAAATTGACGCTCATCGCTCATTGCAGATTTGAGCTCACAAACTTAAAAACAATTAGCAATGAGTGATAGAATGAAATGGTGAACAAGACTTTAAGTGAAAAATAATTAAAACATGCTCACAAGTTGTTCTAAAAGGGGGAACTACCTAGGCTAATGAATAAAATGCCTCAAGGACTTAAGATATAATACTTCAAAGGATGTAAAGGCCAAAAAAAGGCTAATCGAACAACCTTATAGAAATAAAAGATTTTCATAACTAGGCATAGGGGTCAGTAACCTTATGGGCTCGAATGACATAAGATGTTTTAAAATGACCGGGAATAGTCAACAGTCAGTCAACAACAAAATAGAGCTCCAACGGTTTTCTAAAGTGATATTTTGGCAGAAAAATCCTCAAGCAATAATGATGAACAAAACCCTGAGCCTAGACATACTGAGACTAATTGAAATTGGGCATAATAATCAAGGAATCACAAGTTTTTTTAGGAGTTCCATCAAGATGAAATGTTGTAAATGAAAATTTGGAGTTTGAGCAATGAAATGGACCAGTTTAATCTAGACTTTATGAAATGCATATAACAAAAACTCAACTAAAATTGAAACACATAGTTAATGGTAGAAAACAAAAGTGTAAAACCAAGGTTTTCAATGTTGTAAAAGGAAATTTTAGGGGTGCACTAGGATTGATTCACCCAAGGTGGCAAATGAGTCCTAGTAGGGATTTGGTTCAAATTTTTAAGGAATTTTCAATGGATTTTGATGCTTTTTATGTTTTCTAATGCAAATTTGAGGTGCAGATGCAGAATTTTATTGATTTTCAATGAAATTAAATGCAATAATGCAAGCTAAATGATATTTTCACTAATGCAAGAATTGAAACCATAGAATGCAAATTAATCAATGCAAAAACCTAATGCAATGTTAATGCAAGCTAAATTTAAGATGAAAATGCACTCCAAATCAGAATTATGATGCTCTATATGTAGGTTCACCAAAATGAAAAGATGAAAATGGGGTCCTCTCTTTCACTTCTAGGGTTTTGGACCTAAAAGGAGAGAGGTCAATTCCACACTCTTCACTAAAGAATAATCCCTTGATATTTCAATGCAAAGGAGATTGAAATATGGAAAAGGGATTGCTCTAGGAGATTGAATGATGTCTAATGAAGGGTTCACCACCAAGTGTAAACTTGGAAAGACAATGTAATGAATGAAGAAATGCAAAACCTTAGTTTGATGCAATGCTTCAATGAATGACCTAGAAATTACCATGAAATAAAATAGAAAGATACAAAATTGAAAGTGTGCACCTAGAATCTGGAGAGAGATGGAATGGAGCTCTGAAATCTTGAAATTGCTACTTTTTATGCCTAGTGGGACTCATTCACCATTCTAGGTGAGTCAGTCCCAATTCTGGAAAATTGTATTCAGAGCAAGTTTCGGCCAAATGGGTATCCAAATCTGCAAAGATCTTTGAAAAACTCCTAAAATGGGACTCATTCACCACTCTTGGTGAATGAGTCCAATTTGGCTTTTCTAGAAATTCAAAATTCTGATATGCACTTATCATTCTACTCTTTCTGCTTCTCCAGGTTCCCGAATCCAAAACTCTATTTTCAAGGTTGTAAATGACCTTTTAGTGAATATTTTGACCTTGCAAATGGGGAGACAACTCCAATAAGCTTGAAACCTAATCTTCAATGATCTTCAAGTCTTCAAAACACCTAGATCTGTAATCACACAAAGAGAGAGAAGAGAATCTTGTTGATTGTTAGGGAATGGGGTTTTGCCTTGGTCAAACCCCTTTTAGGTAATTAAACCAAATGATGAAATAAGATAATGAAGCATGAATATGAAGTAATTCCATTAAAACCTTGCCATGATGATGGATCTTGAATTATTGCAACAATTGGTGAAGAATCTTGCCCTTGAATACCTTAGAATTGATCTTGAAAGCTATCTTGGTGACCTTGTGAAGACTTGGAATGCTTAACTCTTGAATTATTTCAACTTGATAACTTTCATACATGATGCTTCTTGGATCAAATGAGGATTTTAAATCTCTCTTATATAGGAAATCCATTCACATCACCATTAATTTGATCACCAAGGCCAACATTGAAGAAATTTGAATTAAAAACTCACTTTTCCCACTCAAAGCCTTAAAAATAGGCCAAATGGGACTCATTCGCGATCCTGGGAAAATGATTCCCACCTGGATGAGAATCATTCACCCAAGGTGGCGAATGGGTCCCACAAGGCCTATTTTTCATGCTAAAGTGTCAAGGAGTGAAGAATTTAAGCTTTTATGTTGATTTTGTCAAGTTTTTAATCAAAATATGCCTTAGGATCCACAATATGGAGTCATATGGGCCTATTGATAATGATATAAAGGTCATAAATGCAAGAGGGCCCAAAATCCAATGTGAAAGTGTAAAAAAATACACTTTACAACACTAAATTAAGGTAAAAGTGAGTCTATTTAGCTTAGAAGGGCCCTAAATCTCATGTGAATGTGTAAAACACATTACAACACTAGATTAGGTCCACTTTAGTTTACAAGCCCCTTAGATTTACCATGAAATTGTAAATAAATACATTTTACAATACTAAATTAGGGTAGAGTTAAGTTAATTTAGCTTAAGGAGGGCTCAAGACCTAGTGTGGATGCGTAAAACACCTCACAACATGAGATCAAGGTGACATTAAGTCCAATTTATCATTATACTTTTCCAAGGGATCCTTTTTTCTACACTACAATATGATTGACATGATATTCAAATAATCTAATACTCAATTAGGTTACGTAATATTTTCTACATAAATTAGAAAAAAATCAAGTGTACTAGACATCAGGTTCACCAAAATGTGAGATGGTGAATTTAGATCTATGGAATACACTCAACCTAAATTGCGCATTCCACCATCAATATTGGGGGACACAAAAGTAACCAAGAGAAATTATTTGGTTGTTGTCCTCAAGGGAGAGCCAAATAATTGGTGAGGGTTTTGGTCCCATTTTTGTTGGTTGAAGAGATGTGATCACTAAGTTTTAAATTTTTCAAACTATGTGATTTCAAACTAAAGATATGAATTGTTATAGAATTTGAAAATTTTGGAGTGGAAAAATAAAAACAAAGAATCTAAAAATTGGAAAGTGCAAATAAGGAGGAATTTGGCATATGAATTTGAGGATGATCTAGTAGGACTGGGGTTTTGGGAAGCATAGTCAGAAGATTATAAATTTTAGGGTTTCAAAACCTACATATATGCATCACATTCTAAGGGTCTCTAACAACAAAGATCAGGTTTTGAAGTCTAACATTTTGTGAAGATATAACTTTGGATAATTTGATGATGAAACTTGTTTGAATACTTGAACTAAGGTTTTGATGCCTTGAGATCTCCAATCTACTTGAATCCACTTCAAACCTATAACTTGCAAGAATGACAAGGGGAGAAGGGTTGTGTTATATAAGGGCTTACCTTAGTTAAACCCTATTTTGGTGTTCCCACCTCCACTAATGACTATGATGATGATGGTATAAATCGTGTGCTCTAGGGAGAGAAAAAGAAAATGGATACAAATGAATGATATATAACACAACTATAACTTACCACTTTCATTTTTATTCCTTGTTGGACTTAAGTCACTTTTCTCATCACATATTTTCGTGTAGAAAAAAGTAATCACTTATTCACACCTAATTAGGAATTAATATTAAAATGAAAATCACCCCTTAATTTAGTGTTGTAATATGCATTTTACACATTCACATTAAGTTTAGGGCCCTATTAATTAAAAGACTTAATTGTGCCTTATTTTTAGTGTTGTAGAGTGTACCACTTTACACTTTCACACTTCTTTAGGGCTCCCTTAATTAATTGAGGTTAATTTGACTTAATTAGCCCCTTTAATTCAAATTTAAGCCTAATTAGTTGCATTTTTTGAAGAGGAAACCTTATATTCATTAATGCCTAAACATAACACTTCTCATTAAGCAATGTGTGTCCTAGGTGAGTGACCTAGAACCCATTTTCCCATGGGTGAATGGGTTCTCACTTAGACCTAGGACCATAATTTAAATTATGTTTATGGTGGTATTTTAACATATTCAAATGCATATTCACATGTCGACTTGTGTGATTTGAAAATTTTGAGAAATTAATGTTAGATACCTATAAATATAAGGTCATTTTACTAAGTTTCACATACCAATGTTGAAGTGAGCATTCCTATAGAAATTTTATGAGATCAAGAGCAATTTTGGTGCAGGAGCACCCTCATGGTCAACATGTTCAAACTTTGGATTTTGTCTTGTTTTGTGTTGTTTCACATAAATATGGTCATTTTCAACCATTAATGATCATTTAGAGTCATTTTTGAAAGTTTGGGGTCATTTGGATAAAAGATGTAAAAGTTGCACAATGTTGTCAAAAAGTTGTCAAGCAACATGGCAAAAAGTGTCAAAATGTCATTTTGGTTAAAAAATTGGTTAAAGGGTTGGTTGGATGAGAGGAACTGATTTTAAGGGAAAAACTAGGCCTTGTAAACTTGACCCAAGAGGTTGGTGAAGTTGTAATGAAGATTTGAATCATTTTTTGGGCCATTTTATTATGTTTTTCTTGCAAATTTGTTGCAATTTCGCTTAGTATGGATTTGTACAGAATGGTACGTTCCTACAACCTATATGGATGGAAAGATAATTTCATTGCAGAATTTTTTTGTACTTAACAGTCCTAAAGAAAATATTTTTTGATTGGTCTACCATGTTAATCTTCCTAAAAACCCTATTTAGGAACTAGGGTTTCCAGCAGATAAGAAAAAATCATATCTTTTAGTCCACCTTCAAAAAGTGATAAAAATTGGAAAAATTTATTTAATTACATGTTCTAAAAACCCTTTAAAGGAAAAAGATTCATTTATTCATTTTCGTGAGTTATGGTAGACTATGTGTCGCATTTTGCTTGAAAAGTAAAAAAAAAAAACTATGTTTCTTGATGTTTGAACAAATCTATGCATAGTTTATTTATGGTTGGACTTGGGATCAATGAAATGTATTGTGGAAGGCCTGTACAATCCAATATTTTCAATTTGTATGTTGTTCTTTTTGTTAAGTGCCCATTAGGCCATTATAGCAATGTTCTCAAGATGACTCAGGTTGCATTTTGACATTGTTGATGATGGGTCATTGTTCAAGTTGTGTCAAGTTGATTTAGTTGAGTACTTTTTCTCTGCATCGAATTTCAAGGAGGTTAAAAGTACAAATCTATGTCACACTTTCAGCCAAATAAATAGTTTTGAGCGAAACATTTTCGGTCAAAAAAGTTTCAGCCAAATAGGTTTCAACGGAAACCACATGGCTTATACATGGCACACAAGGTGTCAACAAAATATGTTTTAGTCGAATCCAAAAAAATTATGCCGCTTTGAAATTAGCTTATTTTATGTGCATGGTTTCTATAGAAAGGGTTCCAGCCGAAACCCTTTCTATAGAAACCCTTTCTACCGAAACTGTCTATGTGGCATCCTAGTTGGCAGCCAACAAAGTTTTTTTCAAAAAAAATTGAAACTTTCAACTTCAACTAAGTATTTCTTTATTCAAAAAGATTTTTTTTTTTTTAAAAACCTTTTTTAGAGCTTGGAGTGTTGAATTCAAATATGTAAACTTTTTAAAATATATTTTAATTTTACAATAATGCAAGTAGGTTGTTAAATTAAAAAAAAGAGGTTGATTAGAAATTAAAAAAATAATAATAAAACATATTAAAAAAATTTAAAAAATATATGGTGTACTAGAGGAGAGAGTCATCTTCAAAAGGGTATAATATATTTTTTTTAAATGATTTAAAAAAAAAAAAAGACAATAATTGATGTCCCATGAAAATTGTCAAATTCTAACAAGTTTGACTTTAAAACGTTATTACAAGAAAACAAGAAAAATATACATCAATTTTATTTTTTTCCGTGCACTAGATATTGAATTTACCTATTTGGAGCAAAAAACTTCAAGGAAAAATGAATAAAGTTTTTTTAATTTTTTTTCTTGACGTCTAGCGAATGTCACTTTTTTTGAAATTTTTAGCATTTCAAAATCTATTCCTAAATTGATTAAAAAAAAATGAATTTTTTTTTTTTTAAATTTGAAAAATTATAGGAATAAACTTCATCAAAAGTTCTACATTTCATTAATTTACATCATTTTGAAATTCAAAACATAAAGACCATTTCATGTGGTCGAAGTTCAAAAAAAAATTGTTGTTGGTCGATTCCTTTATAAAGTGTGACATAGGTTTGTGCTTTTACCTAGGAATTCAAGAGAAAATTTAGTGAAGAACTATTGCAGCAATCATGATCCAATTCTCATGTCTTGAAGACTTATTGCATCGTGCATGTTATTGGAGCTAATATGATGATGTAGGTTTCATGACCCATTCAAGCATTCAAGGCATTGTTTCAAATCAAGTTTCAAGATCAAGATCCACATCCATTGAAGTCGTTTCATGCAAGTTGCAAATCTACATTCCAAGGTTCATTCAAGGTTTTGGTGAGTTGTCACATAGATTTTTTCATTCATCATTCCTTCCATGCTATTTCATTTCATTTCAAGGTTTAATAAACCAGAACAAGGTTTGACCAAGGCAAACCCCCATTCACTGAAAACAAAACATTTTTCCTTCTTTATTTTTTTTATTGATTTAGGTGGAAGAAATCTTGGAGATCACTTGAAGAGAAAAGTTGGAGAACTTTTTAAAGTTGCAAAAGTTGTCATAAAAGTTGTCATCTCACAAAAACTCAATTGCAGAATTTATTTCCAACTTTTCAAACCTAAAACCCAGGAAAATTGGAAGATTCAGATCTATTGCAGAGGCTCCCAAAAATTGTAGACAAACCCTAAACCAAGACGCATTCGCCCCTGGGTGAATGAGTCCTAGGTCAACTTAACTAGAGCACTTTTGGTGACTTATACACATCATCTTACCTCTCTCTGATATGCAATTTAATATTTGGTTCCATCAATATTGAGCTTAATCTATTAGATCCAAGTTGTAGATTGTATTTTGGGTTTGATTTGCTATTTTTAATCTTTCTCCCCAAAGTGTTGTTTAATCAAGACCCCCATCCTTGCAAAAAAAGGAAATCACCAAATTCACACTTTGACTTGACTCACCTCAAGTTTTATAGTCCTTTCATTATGTGGATCTCATTTCCTAATGAAATAGTGGAATATAGGTCACCTAATCGGGTTATCAATCCTATTTTGGTAACCTCACCCCTATTTTTCTATGTTTCATTTTAGTGAACCCAAGTTTGATCATTATAATTTTCTAATTTTGGAGTCCATTTTCAGCCTAGATCTAGATCTTTCATTCATTTTCATCTCATTGGATTGAATTGAATCTCATTTAGGGTTGTTTAGATTACATTAGTTTGCATTTCATTTAAGGTTTTAGGATTGCACTTTTGCATCTCTTGAAATCTGAAAAATACAAAAGAAAAATCAGTCATTTTGCAAACCATTTACATAGCATTGCATCGTTATTCACTTACATTTAAAAATTGAATTAAAATTGCACATCAAATTAGGTCTCCTAGTTTGTCATTTTTTCATAGTTTTCACTTGCATTCAACCTTAATTTCATAGAAAATTCAAACTGTAACTCATTGTTTTAAATCAAAATCTGGAAACCACTAGAATCAACTCAAAAATTTGTAAAAAAAAAATTTAAAAACCTAACCTAGGACCCATTCGCCCCTAGGAGAATGAGTCCCTGACCAGGGTGATTTCCTAAATTTCTAGGCATTAAAACACCTATTTTTGTGTTATATTTTGCTGTTTTAAGTTTTTTGTTTCAATTTAAATAAAAAAATTGTTAAGTGGAATTGATCATATTTATCTTCATTTGATAAATTTAGTGCATTTTATGAATTCCAAATTGCATTTACAAGACATAATTTTCATGTTTTTACATAGCATAATCAAAATATAATCTTGTTTAGAATCTAAAAGTTTCATTTTCATATTTGCATTGCACTTTACATTCTAGGTCATTGTATTGCATTTCACCTTCTTTCCATTTTTGGTATACATTGAGTTTGTGAAACTTGTATGAGCTTCACAACTTGGTGTCCTATTCAAAATACTATTGTGATACATAGTTTGAGACTCATGTCATCCTACAATACACCATTCACCATGGATATTGGGTTCTCCAAATCTAAATCACTAATAGTGTTGATAATCAACCCTCTATGGATCATAGACTTCATACCTC
Organism: Sequoiadendron giganteum; assembly: GCA_007115665.2. Taxonomy (NCBI): domain Eukaryota; kingdom Viridiplantae; phylum Streptophyta; class Pinopsida; order Cupressales; family Cupressaceae; genus Sequoiadendron; species Sequoiadendron giganteum. The sequence continues at coordinate 47,666,756 of CM021110.1, forward strand.
ATTTCCAATTACTTCCCTACCTACAAAAAATGTTCATGATGTTGAAGCAATGGTTACTAATGTCCCACAAGAAAATATAAGGAGGATAGATGAGGAAATAGAAAAATTGCAAAACTTTGTGACTTCAGAAAACATAGCTTGTAGTGTCATTCCCGCTCTAGATAATGTGAGGAAGATGGTTTAAAATGAACATGAAATAGATATTGTGTGAAGTATAGCTCATATTTTTTATAAGAACATCCCTACCATGAGTATTTGTGCTCAAGATTTGGGGTATACTCAAATCCAAAGTGGAAATTCAATTCCTCCAAGTTCCACAACCCTTACCTTTATTCCTACATATACTAGTACTCATGTTACTACAACCATCCAACCTACTAGCAACATCAACACTTAGGTATTTCCACTAAGAATCCTTCTACCTTTGTGTATTCAAATCTCATATCTCCGCAACCATCCTCCCTCACAAATCTATAATTCAATTGCCCTCCACATACATAGACCACTCCACCTTACTCCCATCCATCTCACAATGCCAAAAATGATCCAATCCTTAACACACTTTTACAAAATTTGTCATCCCTCCAACAACAAATCACCACCCTAAACCAAAGCAACAATGACCAACAATTCACAATACATTAAAACCAATCCCTTATTTGGAGATATTGAGAACATAAATTCCACAAGGTTTAAAGGTTCCTAGGTTTGAGAAATATGGTGGGAAAGGAGATCCTGTTAGTAATGTTTCCACTTACATAGCCCTATGTAGTGACATCATTTCTGAAGATAAACTCTTGGCTAATCTATTCCCTTGATCTTTGAAAGATGTTGCTTTAGAGTGATTTTCTCCTTACTGAATAATTCAATTATTTCATTCAATGAACTTATTGATTCCTTTTACAACCACTTCCAAATTCACATAGGTTCTAAGATAACCTTAGCTGAATTGATGACATGTAAACAAAAGGATGATGAAAAGGTCACTAATTTCATAGCATGATACCAAATTCTTTATTCTCAAATAAACATTAAGATTTTTCATGCCGACCTTCAAATAATTTTTATTTCCAATTGAACCACCAGAAAGATACACAATAAGGGAAAGAGGATTCCCCAAATACCTAGGAGCACTTGGTTTAGGAAATGAGCTCTCTTTCACCTAATGATATGCTTCTTGGGAGTTCATTCAAAGAGGGTTGGTTGGATTGGGAGGGTTTGTGAAGTGTGTGTAATGTGTGGCTAAGTGCTAGAAACAAATTAAATAAACTATCTATGGAATGTAAACTATTGAAATACAACTATGCTAGAATACACATTGTGATATGAAAATATGTACAAATGACCTAAGAAATACAAACTAAACTATTACAAAAGGTTAGGGATGAGAAAGGTATGCACATGGAACCTTGTAGAGGCTAGAAATGTTGTCGGATTCAATGTTGGTGCCGAAAGGGACACTTGTGCCAAACTGGATGATCTAGTCCTTTTTCTAGCAAATTCCTGAAAACTGGTTTGAAGCCCGTTTCAACCAAAAGGGTATCTAGATCTACTAAGATTTTTGGAAAATAGCTACAATGGGACTAGGTCACCTAAAATGATGAACTAGTCCTCTTTTGAATTTCTATGAACCAGAAGATGGGATCTGAGGCCTTTGGTTTGTGTTTCCTGCTCCTTCAGGTATCCATTCCCGAAAGTGAAGTTCCTGGTCTGTGGAAGTCTCCCAAGCTTTAACTAGGTTTTCTTCAACCTTAATGAGCTTAGGAAACTTGTTGAAGACTCTTCCACCTTGGTTCTTTTCTAAATTTTCCTAAGAGACTTGCAAATCACACAAAGAGAGAAACTTGTTGATTGTTAGAGTGTAGGGGTTTGCCTTGGTCAAACCCCTTTGTATCTAACTAAATCAAATGAAGAAATGAAATGAGAAAGCATGGAGTGTAAAGAAATGGAATTAGTTACCTTGTCATGGTTATTGATCTTGAGTTGCAGCCATGGAGCATTCAGCCCTTGAGTGCTTTAGCAAGATGTCTTGTTGACTTGGAGTGCAAACCCTAGCTTTCTTGAGAGGAAGAGGAGATGAGAGAGAGATGAGAAGAAAAATGGATGGTGTGTAATGAGAAATTGGGGTTTTGGAGGTTATTTATACAAGTTATGCCCTAATTTTTCTAAAATAACCTCATACTGACCAACCTTAGGGTTTTAGAGACCAAAATCTCGAAAGATATTAAGTTTTAAACGAAAATTAAGCCACATGGGACTAGGTCACCCAAGGTGGTGACCTAGTCCACCTGGTCATTTTTTATTGATTTTTGGTAATCAAAATGTTATTATTTATGTTCTTCAGGATTGTCTCAATAAAACAATCTAAGATAAGATATGTATGAGGATTAAGGGGTCATTTTGGCATATTAATGGATTGATTAAGTGATGAGAGGCCTAGGAGAGTGTGAAAGTGTTTTGTAACACCTTACAACACTTCATCACGAGTCTTGGAAGTGGATGAAAATAGGCTAAAAATGGTCCAAATTCCATAAGCAAAGGTCCAAATGAGTGAAAAGTGAAAAAGTCCTCACTTTTTGGCGACACATTTAGCCCCCACTTTAGTGAGAGTATGAACTTGCTTCAAACTCACACTAAAGTAGCCACATGATTTGGATGGTGAAGAATGATGAAGAAGAACGGGAAGCGAAGAAGGAGGTGGTCAAGCCCCCAAGGATTTGAGATTCTAAGTCAACTTGACATCAATGCAAAAGACACATTCAAGGGTGAATTCCTTACAACCAAATGAGATACATGATCATGCAATGACAAGGTTTAGTATGAAGAGAAAGGTGAAAAATATGTGCTCATTATGGGGCCACAGAACATCAAGTTGGCCGCGGGGTGAGTTGTCCCAAGAGAAGGTGAGAAACATACACACAGTTGGTATGTACTCACAAAGGTGGTTATGGGGAAATTTGTGCCGCTCGTTGGGCTTCCCACTCAAACCATACCAAAGTTATACCTCATGATAACTTTGATAAGGAGCCACAAAAGAAAGTGATGTTGGATATGATTGTGTTCAAAGGGATTTTTCTTTGTTCATGCGATGTCTCATCTTAAGGAACATTATGTGTAATGTTGCCAAGAGAGGCAAAGTGCAAGTGTACTCATGTTGTATCCAAGAGAGGCAAGGGCTCATCTTATATGCAAAAGAGGGAAAATGCAGATGTCTCAATCCTTAACAACATTGTGTGTAATGTTTTCAAGAGAAGGAATCACAAGAAAAAGAGAAGATCACACAATGAAATGTGAGTGGTGAGGTATGCCCCCACTTTAAAGGAATTGTGAATCACTGTACTGTGAACAATTGCTTTAAAGTAGAGAAGAAGGGGAAAGGGACATGAGAACTTGTTCAGAAAGCCTGATGCCAAGTCATATGTTTCTGAGAAGCTACATCATGAAGAAGAGGTGTATGTCACATGCGAGTCAACTTAAGACATTTCGTCCACATCCCAAACTTTCTCTTATATGTTCATGAAAATTTAATGATAAGTCAAAAGAGAAAACGACAAGTGACATACAAGGGAAAAGGTGAACTAACCTCTTGCCCCCACTTATTCCAGGAGAAGAGTGAGCCGAAAAAATTGAGGGGATGCAAGGGAGGGTGAATTTGTATCTATTAGAGGAGTGAGGTGCCCCCACATAAGGGAGAGCACCAGGCTCCTAAAGATTTTGGATTGTGTTGCTCAAGGCCTTACACTCATTAGTGTGATGACCATGAACTCAGTGGTAAGCACAAAAGGAATGTTTGTTGAAACATTTCTTTCAAGTTTTGGGAGGGAGGGAGATCAAGTGATCTTGGAGGAGTCTCAACAAGATATCCTCTTAATCAAGGGAATAAGGTGATCCTTGGGTGGGCAACAAGGAAGGGTATTGCTTAGTAGAGGATGTCATACCTACACAAGGCTCTATGTATTGTGAGATTTTGTAGACTCCCTTGGAGGAGTGTGTAAAATCAGAATCAAGAGGAGGTTGCAAGATGACAGTGGCTTTAAGCGTAGAGTCCTTTGTTGGTGTCAAAGGAAAACTTTGGACATTTGGGTTAGAAGGGTGATGAGGGATAGGGTTGGTGTTGGAGGAAGGTTGGATGATCTCAATGAGAGGAAAAAATCCAAGACCATGATTGGATGTTTGCATGATAGGCTCTATAGGGTTGCAGATACCTTGTTCATTATCACCACAACCTTTTCCACTATAGCCCAGTTGTTTCATGATATCATAACCTTTACCATAAAACTTTTTCAGCTTTTTTGGATCGGGTGATTATTCATCATGTGTTGCAGTGGCTGAAGTAGTTGAGGTGGATGCTTTGAAAGAATCGCTTGAGTCTTGTGTGGACAAGACTGTGTTTCCCTTATTAGAGTCTTGGTGTATGAACTTGGATTCTCCCATTAAGGGAGGGTTGAATTCTAAGGAACCCCACTCATCATCTAAGAGCTTGGTGATTGACTCAAGATGTTCTTTATGTGGATGTGCAAGTTCCACTCGGGTGGTGGGTGTTAAGGTGTGAAAGTGATTCTCTTTGTATTTTTCAATGTTTAAGCAACTGTTGGGTTCAAGATCAGCATCGAGTGTGTACACTTTGTTATTATAGATGTACTTCACCTTTCGATGAAGTTTGGAAGGCACTCCATTCATAGCATGGATCCATGGTCTACCTAAGAGAATATTTTATGAAACCTCCTAAGGCATAACATGGATTGTAGTATCTAATGTGGCCATTCCGAATGTAAGAGGGATAGTGATCACACTGAGCGGTTTCTTAGATACATTCTCAAATCCTCTAATAAAGATAGAATCGGGTTGGATGTGGGACCTATCTATGCCAAGCCTATCCAAAAGGCTCACACTACACACATTAAGGGTAGAGTAAGTATCTACAAGAGTTCTCTTGATCCCTTTTGTTTTTTATTGAGATATTATCATGAAAGTGTCATTTTATTTTTGCAAATCCAAAGGAGGGAGCTCACTTTGGTGAAAAACAATATCAACATTTATTCCATGAATAATAGTTTCTATGTCATTGGATGGCTCATTAGAAGGAATAGGAACTTTTTGGAGGGCTTCTTGCATCATGTTGTGGTAGTGAGGGGAGACTTGAAAAAGGTCCCATAGGGAGATCTTAGCAGAAGTATTCCTTAGTTGATCAACAAGGTCATACTCCCTAAGGAAGGAATGTAGGCGAGGGGCAGCAGGTAAGATGGGAGGATTAGGTAAAGGTATAGAAGTGGAAGGTGATGGTTGGGAACATGGGTTGTTATAGGTATAATGTGTATGAGGAATAGTATTAGGACTTGGTTGCTGCAACACATAAGGGGTAGGCAAGTAGAGGGTGAATTCAGGTGTGGGTTTAGGTTAAGGAGGGGAAAGGATGAGTTGAGGTTGAATAATATTAACATCCTCTTGGGAAGGAGAGTCAATTTTAACCTTGGATTGCATCATTATATCCTCCCTAGGAGGAGAGATTTTAGGAGAACTACAAGTCGTATGTTTATGACATTCAAGGATGGGTTCTTCTAAAATGACTTCATCATAAGTAGGGGAAGAATAATTGATGGGATGAGCATGGGTGGAATGAAGAGGAAAGGGGTTTAGTTGATCAGAAAAGGTCTAATTCTCATGTCCCAAAATAGCGACCCGAGTAAGAGAGTGGTAGTCAAGAGGTTCATCACATGTCGAGGTTTCCCCACAAATAGGGTGGTCATCAAGGGAAGGAAAAGGATGAGTCTCTTGCGTATCCATGATTGGATCTTTTTGTTCAAATAGGCCCTTCCAAGCATTAGGAACATGAGGAAAGAGGGAAATAATGTTAGAGACCTCAATCATTGGATGCCTTGAAACCAATATATCCTTCTCACAAAGGTGTTTGTCATGATTGGTTTTGATGATATCTTTATTCACTAAAGCATTGTCACAAAGAGGGGAAGTTTTAGGATATGAAGGGAGACTAGGTAGAGTGGTGACAATTAATCCATTGTGTATGGTTATACTATCGTCCCAAAGGGAATGAGGAGAAGAACAAACAAGACCATTATGGCGTTCAACGATTGTACCTTCGTTTGCGATGATACCTTCATCACTAAAAGGAGAGGTATCATGAGAAGAACAAATGTGATCATCATGATTATCTAAGTTTGTATTTTCTTCTAACACATCATTCTCACAAATCGGAGAGATAGAATGGGGGGTAGGTGTAAGACAAGTGTTAATGTTTTTATTCACTAGATGCTCATATCGAGGGAATGTATGGAATGAATTTTGAACATGTTTAAACAGTTTACAAACAATATAAAGAAAAAAAGAAAAATGTAAACATGTTTGAAGAATGTACAACGCAATATAAAGGAAATGTCATTTTCAAATTGCAAAAGAAGGCAATTTTTTAATTACACTATCAATGATCTAGAAACAAAACTTGGTAACTGCAAAATTGAAAATTTACAATGCACAAAAGGAGCTAATTTATGCTAATTTTAATAGAATACATGTAACAAAAACACAACTACAACTATGTAATGGCACAAAATACAAGCTCAAAAATTGAGTTTTCAGCTCTGTAAAGGGCAATTTCAAAATCCTGAAGGGACTAGGTCGCCCAGAATGGGGACCTAGTCCTCCTGGTGATTTTTTTGAAAATTTTCAGGAGGTCTAGGCTGATATAGGTGGTTTATATATAGGGTAATGTAGGCTTAACATAAAAATGCAAAATTGCATAAAGATTTGGTGATTTAATATGCCAAAATGCAACCTAAATGCACTTTTCACTAATGCAAGTTTTGAAACCCTAAGATGCACTTTCACTAATGCAATATGTAATGCAAATAAATCCTAAGACAATGAAGGACTGTAAATCAGACAAGAGGGTGTAGGAAAGTCAGGTTCACCAAAATGAACCACCAAAAAGATACACAATAGAGGGGAAAGAGGATTCCCCAAATAGGCTCCTAGGTTTTTCACCTGGGAGCACTTGGTTTAGGAAATGAGCTCTCTTTCACCTAATGATATGCTTCTTGGGAGTTCATTCAAAGAGGTTTCTTTGGATTGGCAGGGTTTGTGAAGTGTTTGAAATGTGTGGCTAAGTGTTGGAAACAAATGAAATAAACTATCTATGGAATGTAAACTACTGAAATACAACTATGGTACAATACACATTGTGATATGCAAATATGTACAAATGACCTAAGAAATACAAACTAAACTATTACAAAAGGTTAGGGATGATAAAGGTATGCACCTAGAACCTTGTAGAGGCTGGAAATGCTATCGGATTCGATGTTGGAGTCGAAAGGGACACTTGTGCCAAGCTGGGTGATCTAGTCCTTTTTCTGGAAAATTCTTGAAAATTGGTTTGGAGCCCATTTTAGCCAAAAGGGTATCCAGATCTACCAAGATTTCTAGAAAATAGCTTCAGTGGGACTAGGTCACCCAAAACGGTGAACTAGTCCTCTTCTGAATTTCTATGAACCAAAAGATGGGATTTGAGGCCTTTGGTTTGTGTTTCCTGCTCCTTCAAGTATCCATTCTCGAAAGTGAAGTTCTTGGTCTGGGGAAGTCTCCCAAGCTTCAACTAGGGTTTCTTCAACCTTAATGAGATTAGGAAACTTGTTGAAGACTCTTCCACCTTGGTTCTTTTCTAAATCTGCCTAAGAGACCTGCAAATCACACAAAGAGAGAAACTTATTGGTTGTTAGAGTATAGGGGTTTGCCTTGGTCAAACCCCTTGGTAGATAACTAAATCAAATGAAGAAATGAAATGAGAAACCAAGGAGTGTAAATCAATTCAATTAGTTACCTTGTCACATGGTGATTGATCTTGAGTTGCAGCCATGGAGCATTCATCCCTTGAGTGCTTCAGCATGATTTCTTGTTGACTTGGAGTGCAAACCCTAGCTTGCTTGAGAGGAAGAGGAGTTGAGAGAGAGATGAGAAGAAAAATGGACGGTGCATAATGAGAAATTAGGGTTTTAGAGGTTATTTATACAAGTTATGCCTTATTTTTTCTAAAATAACCTCATATTGATCGACCTTAGGGTTTTAGAGACCAAAATCTTGAAAGATATTAAGTGTTAAATGAAAATTAAGCCACATGGGACTAGGTCGCCCAAGGTGGCGACCTAGTCCACCTGGGCATTTTTAATTGATTTTTGGTAATTAAAATGTTATTATTTATGTTCTTCGGGATTGTCTCAATAAAACACTCTAAGATTAAATATGTATGAGGATTAAGGGGTCATTTTGGCATAATAATGTATTGATTAAGTGATGAAAATCCTAGGAGAGTGTGAAAGTGTTTTGCAACACCTTACAACACTTCATCACAAGGCTTCGAAATGGGTGAAAATAGGCTAAAAATGGTCCAAAGTCCATAGGCAAAGGTCCAAATGAGTGAAAAGTGACAAAGTCCTCACTTTTTGGTGACACCTATTTTCAAGATAAAATCCAAACTAAGCTTGAGATGATGAGGTTTCCTTTCTTCACACAATTGTGTAAAGGCCTTCATGATTATCAAAACTCAGCTAGTAGTCGTTAAGTGAAATTCCCTCTAACCCTCCTAAAATGTTTTAATCCACAACTCAAACCAACTACCAACCTTTAAAGAAAAAAAAGGGCTTACTACAACTTAATCCCCCTCAATCAAATCAAAATGTTAACACCCAAGTGGAAACCACATGCCTTTGTAGATAGAAATAGATAATTTGCACCATTATTTGATACCATTCATAATACAATGTTGCAGCTCTTAAAGAAGAATTTGATTTCCTTACCTCCAATTAGAGCTCCTGATCCTACTAAGCATTTACCTTCAAACTATAGACCGGATTCTTATTTCCATTTCCATCGACAAAATGGACATGATATGGAACATTGTAAGCATCTTAAAAATCTTGTGCAAGACCTCATTGATTCTAATCATATCCTAATTGGAGGTGTTAATGACCAAGGTAATAAGTTTGTGGCTCCTCCTAATCAAAATTTGTTAATCTTTACCAATCCCATGCCTAATCATAATATCTCCTTTGTTAAATCTAGTGAAACAAAGAATAATGTGATTAATGACATTGATATAAATGATGAAAACATGAAAGAAAATAAGAACAACCTTATGGATGTTGTGGTCCCATTTATTGATGCTAAACCTCATAAGGGCCTAACTAATATATTTCTTGATATTATTTCTCACAACAAGACATACTTAAATATGCACCCAATGGTCCTCTTTACATAGCTAGAAGAATCAATGATAAGCCTACTAATGCGATATTGATCTTATCTTTGTAGAGAATGTGATCACTGAAGTATTCCTATTTGTGTTCATAGCTTTATCAAGATACATATGAAATATTGAAAGAATGGATCAAAATGCATAGTGGTTTTGACTACCCTACAATTGGCTCGATAAATCTCCCTTTAAAGATTGAAACGAAAGAATTAAATCTCATTCACTATCATCCCATCACCAGACCAATTTCGTGTAAAGTTAGGCTATCCATGGCTTCACTCCATGAATATCATCCCGCTATTTATGCATAAATGTTTAAAGTTTCCATTTGACAATGAGATCTTTATTAGTGCATCATAGTGGCTTTAATCTTGTGTCTTCCTATGGGAACTTTTCATTGGATTTATTTTGGCCTAAGCCTGTTGAACCTGTTAGACCCCATGAAGACTTCTTTTTCAAATCCTATCAAAATTTTAAGGTAAAGTGCATAGTAGAATTATCCCTTAGTAATATGATGCAACCCATGATTGAGCCTCCTATCCTTGATGAGACCATGATTGAGCCAAAATCCCTTCCAAGTAACCAAGAGAAGCCTATGACAAATCCTTTACCTATTTCCTATAAGAAACCACAAGATAATCAATTGAATCAAGTTGTGCCTCTGAAAGTTAAAAATGTTTATAAAGCTAAATACAAAGTGGTTGAGCAACCTCTCGTGGTTCCTTTCATTCCTCCCTTAAGGAAATAAAAGGAACCTATTGTTGAAAAACCCACTGCTACACAATCACAACTTGAAAATAGAATGAAATGAAACTGAAATGCTAGAGAGTGTAGGTGTAGATGTTGTGCTATTACTCATTCATTACAAGAAAAATAAGAAAAAAACAACATAAAAAATCAAAATCCAAACTTGTCTGAAGCAGTGCATGATACCTCTCCACCTTCGTCACAACATAAACAACATGAACAAACTTCTATGGATATTTTCATTAAACCTCCTATTTTGATTAACTTGGATGATGATAATGAAATTACAAAGATTGATGAACAAGTGCATAATTAGTTAAATTTAATGTTTTTATCTTTTATGAGCTTAAATGATGATCCTCCTAATAAGAGTGTTGAACTTGGTGCTTGTCCTATTTTGGCACTTGATGTTGTCCCTTTGGCTAGTTGTTTGCCTTTTGTATATGCTGATCAAGATTAGAATGCAGACTACCTACTATAGGTTGACTTGCATGTTTCTTACAAACTATCTATTGCTTTGTTTTCTTTTGCATATTTATTTGTGTGATTGCATGTGCGTAATGTGATCCCCTATATTGTTATGTTTGATGTATCTCTCTTTTATGTGCATTCCTCTATTTGTATCTACTTTCTTCTATATTTCATAAAAAATTATCTTTTATTTGTCTTATGTTTTCCTTTTGAGGATGATGCAAGGCATTGAGACGTTTAGGTCTCTTCCATGTTGAGCCAAAATATTTTTCTTTGTTTTCACTCTCTATGTGTCATTCTTCCTATTTTGCAAGTATTTTGGGAATAATGACATTTTTTAGCTCTATAAAAACATTGTAGCAAAGATATACTGACCCTAAATCCATAGATCGCTCATGCATTTTCATTTTGGGCGAAACTCCATCCTTTCTTTTTCATGATGCAGCTTCATTCAGGAACATATGACTTGGCATAGGGATTTCTAAATAAGCTCTCATGTCTTCTTCATTGGCTACTTTAAAGAAAATTGCTTCTAGCAATAGTGCTAGCAATTTCTTTAAAGTGGGGGCATACATCGAAACTCATGTTTCATTGTGTGATTTTATTTCTTCTTGTGATGTGTCCTTTTCTTGGTGGTGTCATTGGTTTTGATGTCCTCTAAGAGCATGATATTTCTTAGCATGTGACTTCCCTCTTGGTGCTGATGCTATTCATTGCATTTGCTAAGTTGTGATTCTTTTACCCTGGATTTTTCCTCTCTTGGAGACATTAGGTACCCCTCCTTGAATAAACCTTTACTTGCATTTTTTTTCATAAGTGTTTAGCATAATTTACAGCCTGTTAACCTTGTGAATCTCGAACCCCTCCTTTCAAATCCACTAAGCATAACACACTTTTCTTGTCAGTGAAGCCTTGCCCTTGTTCATAAGTGCTTACCATAACACAACTCGTTAGGCCTTATGAAGCTCAAAGTCTTGTGGTTCCTTATTGAAGTTGTTAGAGGGATAACTTTGATATGGTTTGGGAGCCTAATAATATTCTTTCATTTTACACCCATTGGGGGCTCGCTTAGTGGATGACTTGAGGTTCCATTAGCCCAGAGTGAGTGCACACATAGTTTGCATAGTGGAAATTGAGTTCTACTTGTGAAAGTTTTGGACAAAAACTTGATACATGTTCCACATCATGTTGTATAGTTAAGGCTTGATCCTCCCCCTTTCCTAGACAAACAGTTGAGATGTGTTCTGCATGACGTTGGATAGTTGAGGTTTGATATGCCCTCTTTGTTTTCAACTAGTCTTTGATGTTGTATGATTGAGAATCTTTGTCAATGTTGCATACATATGTCTTGAATGTCTACTTTAGTGTGAGTTTGACTCGGTGTCATCCTCTCACTAAAGTGGGGGCTAAATTGTAGTGTAGAAAAAAGTATCCTTTTTTCACACCTAATTAGGAATTAATATTAAAATTAACTTAATTATGCCTTAATTTAGTGTTGTAATATGTATTTTACATATTCACATTAAGTTTAGGGCCCTATTAATTAAAATGGACTTAATTGTGCCTTATATTTAGTGTTTTAGAGTGTTCCTCTTTACACTTTCACACTTATTTAGGGATCCCTTAATTAATTGAGGTTAATTTTCCTTAATTAAGCCCTTTAATTCAAATTCAAGCCTAATTAATTGTATTTTCCGAAGAGGAAACCCAACATTCATTAATGCCTAAACACAACACTTATCATTGAGAAATGTGTGTCCTAAGTGAGTGACCTAGGACCCATTTGCCCATGGGTGAATGGGTCCTCACTTAGACCTAGGAACATAATTTAAAATATTTTTTTGGCGATATTTTAACATATTCAAATCCATATTCACATGTTGGCTTGTGTTATTTGAATTTCGGGAAATTAATGTTACATACCTATAAATAGAAGGTTATTTTACTAAGTTTCACCAAGCAATTTTGAAGTGACAATTCTTATAGCAATTTTATGAGATAAAGAGAAATTTCATGGCATTCAAGAGCATATTTAGTGAAGAATTATTGCAGCAATCAAGATCCAATTGTCATGTCAAATTCTTGTTGCATCATGCATGTTATTAGAGATTTCCTTCACCAAAAACAAAATAATTTTCCTTCTTGATTTGTGTTTACAGATTTAGGTGGAAAAAATCTTGGAGATCACTTGAAGAGAAAAATTGGAGAACTTGTCAAAGTTGCAAAAGTTGTCATAAAAGTTGTCATCTCATGGAAAATCAATTTTAGAATTTATTTCTAGATTTTCAACCTAAAACCTAGGAAAATTGGAAGATTTAGATATGTTACAGAGGCTCTCAAAAGTTGTAGACAAGCCCTAAACTAGGACCCATTTGCCTTTGGGAAAATCAATCTTGGGTCAGCTTTAGCAGAGCACTTTTGGTGACTAGTACACATCATCTTACCTCTCTCTGATCTACAATTTGATTTTTGGTTCCATCAATATTGAGCTTAATCTATTAGATCCAAGTTGTAGATAGCATTTTTAGTTTGATTTTCTATTTTTAATATTTCTCCCCAAAGTTTTGTTTAATCAAAGACCCTTTCCCTTGAAAAAAAAGGAAATCAATAGATTCAGACTTTGATTTGACTCACCTCAAGGTTCATAATCCTTTCATTGTGTGGATCTCATTGGCTAATGAAATAGTGGAAGATAAGTCACCTAATTGGGCTATCAATCCTACTTTGGTAACCTCACCCTTATTTTTCTTCATTTCACATACAAGGAGAGATTGGAGGATGCTTGGAGATCCTACAAATTTTAGGGCTCATATATTGACAAATAAACATAAACATGAAACATCTTACAATGCATAAACATGAAATTATTGATTTATCATAGATTTGTAATTGGATAAAATAGTGTTGTAGATCTTTTTCTTATTTTTCTCTTGAAATTGTATTACTTTCCTTTAATATGCTCAAAAGATATTCAATTTTCCTTAAGTCACTTAGATATTCAAATAAAGGGAAAGACTTATATTCATATGAGTTTCAATATATTTCACATTAATTATTATGATAAGCCAGCAAAGGGTTTTGATAAACATATTGAGTTTGGCAATAAACTTTAAATTTTGGGCCTAATTAGGTGGGACATGGGTGTTGGACACCCTATTCCATCCAGGCTATTTAGCTTTTAAAAAGTTTGTTAAATAATTATTTAATTTAAATTCCAAGATTTAAATCAATTTCCCAAAAATGGAAATTAAATAAATAAATAATAATCATAATTAGGCACATACACTTAGGAGGGAGCCAAACATATTATGAAATTATCAAGGGTGACAATTTATGATGCTACACTACTTTCCATATTTAGTGCTCATAAAACTTAACTCATAATACTAATAAGAAAACCCATTAACCATGTTTTTAATAATAATGGGTTTGAAACCATTTCCCCAATGTGACCTAAAATTTGATGTCATAACATAATGCATTATCAAAAGTACTAATTAAATTTAGAAAAATTATAAAATATAGAGGAATTAAGTATAAACAAAGCCACACAGTATGAGCCTATCATTACCACCAAATTTTCATAGGCCAATCTTAAAAAATTATAAAATGTTACATGCATTTTATAACCATTCAATGTAGATACAAAATAAATTATATTTATTATAATTCCTAGAATGTACAAATCACCATTAAAAAATTTCACTCACCCATCACTAAAATACAACTATATATTCCCTTAAAAATTACTTGATGTTAAATACTATCACCATCTAAAAATTATCATCATTAGCTCAATAAAATAGGAACCACTCCGTGTAGGGAGTCTGATGGTAGTATCAACTTCAATCAATGAGCTAAGAATCATCGCTAGAAATTCTAGTTGAAATAAATAAAGCAACATTGTCATTAGAGGATCTCGTAGATGAGAAACCATTGAAGTTGTTATTATTTCTACATTACTTCTTGAGGTTTCCTCACATCCTATAATTTGAACACTTCACTCTACTCCAAGTAGTGTAGAGCTCCTTTTGACTTTGAGATAACTTGTATTTTCTTTCATTCCACTTTAGACCCACTTTTATTGATGGGCCTTCCCCAACTATATACTGAATATTTCATACCCTCATCCATAGATTTTATCCTCATATTCTCACCAATAAATGTAGTAAGAAGGTCACATATTTTATATATTTTAATAGAACCACTCATAACAATGGTTAGATTCTCCAAGGATTTGGACAAAGAATAATAACTATTATGGAATGGTGTCCTTGCTTTTTTGTGTTTCTATTTTGTTCAAGATCAGGACCCTCACCCTACTTTTCTAATAAATAAAAATGATTAGATTCTCCAAATATTTGGACAAGAATAATACAATAATATACACTTATTTTGTTCATTTAGCTTAACCATGATATAAATCTAACTAAATAAAATATTGAGCTAAAATTATTAAATTATTAGCAATAGAGCAGGCCTACAACCTTCATCTCTAAGGAATACAAATTTATTTTTAAATATCTTATATACCAGAATTTTTTTTTATAAATATTATGTTTTCTCTTCCAAAAAATAAAAGTGATAGCATCCTTAGAGATATTCAAGAGTACATAATATACAAGACACAATTAAATTGGTCCTTATGTGTTCTTGTACAACTTGGAAAAACTGCACCAAACATTCATGTAACCTTTCCTTCCTTTGCAAGATCATTCTCCTATTGAGATAGCAAAGATAAAGTACTTGAATATGGAAATTTATAATTAAGTAATGCTTGTTCATAAAACACTATTCAATTAAGTGTGATTAATTATGGAGTACTATTATTTTATTTAGGAATTAAAATTAGCAATATAATAAATCAACAAACCCCATGAGAACATCACATTACACAATATTTACATGGAATAACCCTTACAAGAAGAAACTCCACAAAGAAGAGATGTCAATTATGCATATGTAATATTCTTCAAACAAGATTACAATGTAAAAAATTTCCTTCACTCCTTATTTGTCTCCAATCTAACAAAACCTATGTACTTGTTAGCTCTTAACAAAAAGAATTCAAAAATCATATAAGAAATATTTATCTAGCTACATATATTACAACCATCATAAGGCTCCAATTTATGGAGATACAAGAAGAATGATAGAAACACAAGTTTTCCAAACAAAATTTTCTTATACCATGGTAAAACATGATGCCCAAAATCATCTTACAAAAACCAGACATCCCACTCCTTGGAATTCCCCTCGAAATGTGTAAAGTCACTTATTTTAACATACAAAATGACATATTTTCCTCATTTCCAAGCACCCAAATTCGGGAAGTGAACACTCACTTGAATAGAACACCAAGAGACGCACTTTCATCTTTTCCAATAACAACATATAAGTAGTGAACCATTAAAAAATGGGGATTAAGGGTGAGTTCACCTCATTTCTCAAGGTCATTCAATATTGTCCTAAGAACCCTAATTGGATTGACTTTCAACCTCACAAGATGAGTCAATTCTCAATTAGGAGGACCTAGGAAGGGGGGGTTCTTTCAGCTTTTAGGGATTCGCCACCAAGTAAATGCTTGGAAAAGACAAATAAGCAATCTACAAACCCTAGTTACGCAAGCTATATGAGAGACGTAAATAATGAAATTATGCAACAAGAAGATAGGATGTGTGCACCTGGGAAGTCTAGAGATGTAATGAGGATTCTGGAAATGCAAAGAAGTTGTCAAAAAGTGCTAGGGATGACAAAGATGCCCTTATTGTTGTCTTAGTCTCGCTTCTATTTTTTGAGGTAGATGTAGAATCTTCAGATCTCAAAACATAATTTTGAAGAATCTCTAAAAAATACCCCTGGGAGGACTAAGACACCCTAGGTGGAGTGTTAGTCCCATTCTGAATTTTTGAAATTTCTAAGTGTGGTCCCGAAGCTTAAGGTTTGCACTTCCTTCTTCACCAAGTCTTCAGATCTGAACCTATTAAAATACCTACAGAACAAAGGAATTTGGATTGATTGTTGAAGGGGGTTTGCCTTGGTCAAACCCCTTATTTGGTAATTAAACCTTGATGAAAAGCATAGATCTGAAAATTAAAATGTGTGTGTGCCCTAATCTTAAGTGTGTCTAAGATTATGCAAGCTAGAACATGAAGAAACCCTATTCAAATGTGTTAGAATAAGATCCCTAAGATGCAAATGTAAATGACCTATAAAGAGATCTCTAATTACCCTAACAAGTCACAAACATGAGATATACCTTCCTTAGGAAGAAAATAGAGCAATAATGGAAGATGGAATCAATCAAGAAATAAGTCTTTAGGCTTGGAAAATTGGCTAGTTGCATCTCCAACCTAGAATCTCTCATGATCCTCAATAGGCATCCATTACTAATCATTGGAAATGATAGATCTTGACTTGAAAATATACTTGAAAAAAAACCTGCAAAAACATAAGAAGGTTGCTCCAAGACTTGAAGCTCTCCTTCAATTTTTCTTTCCTTATCACTTGTTTGCTTCAAAATTTCTTGCTTCTTACTTACTTAGGTGAAAATGAGGTGTGAATCTTACTTTTATAGGAATTCCCACCTAAGAACCGAATTAATAGATCCCAAAGGCCAACAAAAGGTCAAATAAATTCAAATATTACATTTCTAACTCTTAGTTCTCAAAAACAAAGTCCTTGGGACTAAGACACCCTAGGTGGCATCTTGGTCCCACTAGGTGGGACTAAGATGCCACTAAGGGAGTCTTGGTCCCACAAGGCTTAATTTTTCACTTCAAAAGGTGGGTCACCAAGATTGATGGTTGTTTATGGAATTTGATAAGGTTTAATGTTGAAATATGCCTTGGGATGCATAAAAAGGGGTCTTAGGGGCCCATAATAGGTGACCTAAAGGGGAATTAATGCAAGGGGTGCTAAACTAGCTCCAAATTAAGTGTGAAAATGCAAAGGTGCATTTTTCTACACTACAAATAGTTAATTAGTTTTGTTCACAAGCAATTACTTATTGCTACTAATAGACCTCTTTTTCCGTTGTGAATATATTTCAAACTATAGATGGAAGCTTATTACAAATCATTTTCCAATAATACCATATGCTCCTAGAGAAACCTTGACAAGAATATTAAAAAAAATAACATAGGATTTACAAGGTTTATGAAACCTTATTCTCAGTTCATCTCTATTGATCCTTTTCTTCTATAAGATATTTCACCTTTAGCTTCTATAACTGGTATACAAAGCCATCGAATTTTTCAATCTAGATAAGTGAGAAGTAGATGTAATGGCTTATTAACACACACAAATATGTAAAGCAAATAATTCAAGAGCTCCCACAATAGCTAAAAACTCACAACAATTCAAAAGAGGCAACCCCCTCTAAAAAATAGTAAATTTGTGATACCAAAAGTTGATAAAACACAATAAACTACTACAAATGAAAGCTCATCAAATAGTAAAAATATCTTATTTATTGATTGAATTATCTATTTATTAACTATTTAAATATCATTGAGCTTGACATATAATTAATAATAGTAGCAATAAAATCAACAAGAAGATAAAATAAAATTCATAACACAAGATGTACGTGGAGAAACCCCTTCAAAAATAAATTCACCATCAAAGAGGGGAGAAGTTTGTATTAATCCGATATAAGTGAACAAACAAAAGTGCATCTAATTTTTTTTTTTAATTTCATAATACTTTGGTAGCATAATAATTCACTCATGTGTAACACATCCATAATGGAACTATCCAAGGCATTCAATTTGTAAAGAATTGGAGAGGAAAACCCATGAATGATTTGCCAAAAACAAATCCACCAAAGTCTAAGGTATGCCAAAAATCCAATGCCCCCATGTGTAAATCCATAAATGCATCCAAGAATTGTAAACCATGAGGACATCTATGATAAATAACTCTAATCGAACAAATCCTCAAAAATAGCGCTCTATTTTCAAGACTACACCTCATATAGGATTTTAGAAAACTCAATATAAATTATTACTTTAGGGTTTACATGTACCTCAAATTGAGAAAAACCTAATGGTGAAATTTTCACACCCATGCTAGTTTCCATTTAATTTTATGTCCATTTTGAGAGAATGGATTATACATTTACATATCAATAATTGACACTCGCTTGCTCAAATTTGAGCTCTTTTCTTCTCTTCCTTAGTCATTTGGTTGCACATAATTATATACACTTTCCCCACACCTTATCTATATACACATAGATTCTAATATATTCATCTAGATTATGTATTTATTGTGCCTATTCATACACCAATCCCCATACATTCATTATTTATCTTGATTTTACCAAATTTTTGTATATTTTGGGTCATTTCTACACCTATGTGACATTGTTGATTCCACACTTGTATATCTGACCCTTGATCCAACAATCAAATTAAAACTCTAGTTTACTATCAGCCATCATTTTCCTTCCTAGAGGTAACCAAAAAAAGATTGTGCTATCAATTGTAATCCATACTTGAATTTAAATTGGTTTAATGGTATTCATTTAACATAAATGAAGGAAAAACATTCACATAATTTAAGGAAGGGGTGTGCTAGGAATACTTGCATTGGTCTACTAAAAACACATCAAAAATATTCATAATCATTCTACAAGAGTTTGTAGAGCTAAATATTGTTGTTTTTTAATCATTGGCATTATCACAAAGGCAACATTTATGGGATTTGACCTAGAAATTATCCTTTAACAATCACAACCGTTTAGAAGTATTCTTAATTACTGCTAGTCTAGATAGCTAAGTAAAGAACATTAAATCTAGTAAACCAAGAAGGAAAATTGTGCATCTAGCAAGGTTAGATCCATACAAAAGAGAATAGGTCCATAAATACAATTTAATGATCCATTAGTGTAGATTTGACCTAAATAAAGACATTGGTATTGCATAGAATCCAAGGAAACATACATATAGATAAGTCTTATAACTAGTCTCATTACAGTTGTGATTTCATAACTATAGTAAAATCATAGATCTCAAAACCTAAAACTAAATACCATTAACTTTTTTCACATTTACATTCTTAAATTAATATATAATTTTAATTTACACACCCACAACTATCAATTATTAATCTACACTAATTTAGACATGAATATAAATATTGTTAAATTAATCTATAAAAAAGTATTTGAAAAAATAAATTTTATATATTTTACGCCGAAGGCATATCCTTATTTGAAAAGGACCGAACTGAAATGGGCGATGGATGACTGGTATCGTCTATCATACCATGGAGATGATTGAAACTACTTCATCCATTGATTATGCCAATAGAATACGCCGAAGGCGTATCGTTATTTAAAAAGGACCGAGCTGAAATGGGCGATAGATGGTTGGTATCGTATGTCGTACCATGGAGATGATTGAAGTTGTTTCATCCATTGATTACGCCAATAGAGTATGTCGAAGGCGTATCCATATTTGAAAAGGACCGAGCTGAAATGGGCAATGGAAGGTTGGTATCGTATGTCGTACCATGGAGATGATTGAAGTTGTTAAATCCATTGATTACACTGATAGAGTAAAATGGCATGGGTATCCTTATTTGAAAAGGACCGAGCTGAAATGGGTGATGGATGGCTGATATCATCTGTCGTACCATGGAGATGATTGAAGTTGTTTCATCCATTGATTACGTTGATAGAGTAAAATGGCATGGGTATTCAGATAAAAAAAAATCATCAGCAAATAGGAGACCTTGATCAGTAAATCCAGTCACTATGACATCTGCATGAAGCATAGGCCTGCTCAAAGATCCTAGTTGTTCCCTCACAAATGCCATATAATGTTGCTCACTTAAGATAGCTTTAAGTCCAATATCAATTATATCTCGAGCTCTGTTTAAAGACCATCTCAGCCTAAAATTCATTGCAAGCTCAATGCAATTATCAAACATGACAGGTTGTTTAGCACCCCTCTTAACCCTATGCTCAAATCGGTTTTCATTTGAGAGAGAAGGTGCAAGGCTCAGTGCCAGAGCAAATCTGTCATCAATGCCAACAGAATCATTGGCAAATTCCAGAAACACGTGGCCAAATCACATGCAGTGATAAAATCCCATACACCTAGAACACTAAACTGATCTGACGTATAATTAATGAATCTAACCACCATAGAATCATTCCTATATGTCATATTGAGCTTCTCCTCTGATACAATAAGACCCTCAATCAAATTTTGAGAATCATTTCAATGAGTGCCCCACCAGAACGCTTCACTCCCTTCTATCATATCAAAATCGGTCACTCTGAAGGAGAAATCATCCAAAAATGTCATCAACCCTCTAAGGTGGTGATGTACCATTCTAAATTCCCCTAAAAAGCCTAGTAGTTATGATAAATATTTTGAAGTACAGCATTAGAATACACCAACCGAAGGCCAGAGGTAGAGGAGAAGACACAAATCTGAAAAAATAATTCCACTCAGAAATTTTAAATCACAGAATAATTCAGAAATTTAGAACACAAATTAAACTCAGCAAGATTGATGATTTCTTTCATTCAAAATATTTGAATCCACAGAACTGCTGCTCAAACTTTCTCTACAGAGCATTTTATAGAAAACTTGCTCCCCAATCCATCTATTTCTCTCTTCTCAAAATGATAAATAAAAACCTCTTACATAAAAAGTACCTTTTTGTTGAAAACTTGACTCCTAAGAAAACAAAAATAAATGACTTGCAAAATACTTTTCAGTAATTTGACTTCCAGGTCAAGTAAATATCTTTTCACTTTCTTATTACAAAAACCATATTAAAGCCTCTAAAAGTTAAATGCTTGGATTTTAAATATTGTCCTTTACGAAATAAAAGACCCGTGCAAAATAAAAACATTAAAAATGTCGCCAGCCAAAATAAAACATCACACTGTACTGCTGGAATACATCCCAGTCGCACAGAAAAAACGTCATGAAGAAGAGGACTCTATCAGGTGCCGTCAGGAGCCATTTAGGAGTCGTCAGGAGCCATTGGGAAGCATCAGGAGCCATCATAAACTGAGAAGTTAGAGCTTTAGGAGCCATCAGGAATTGGTCATGCTGCATCAGGAGCAATTAAGAGTTGGAATTATTTCCAACACCAACTATTAGATTTTTAATTTTCAAACAATATTTTTAATTTTTTACCCCAATCTTACTTCAAATGGTACGTTGAAACTCTTTTTTTGTTTGTTTCCTTCTCTATTCCATCACATAGATACTCTTAGCCTTTATTCTAAATAGACCAAAAATATATCTGCTGGCCTCAAAAACATCAAAGAAAATATTAAACTCTTTATCTGGACTTCAATGTGGTTAAAGAGATTCTCAGGATATGTAAGAAGCCATGCTCAAACATCCTGAATATTCAGTTACAGATCTATAAGAAAGCATGGTCACGAGGGAGGGATTAGAGGACAAGTCTATCAGCTCAAGAAATGCATCACAAAAGTTACCTACTTCAAATGTAGAGGGTTTCCCCATTTAAACCTTTGGATTTTTTCTACACTTCCACTTTGTTGTTTCAACCGTTGAACTATTCTAAGATAGGTTCCGATCATGTGGTTTTTGCTCTATGTTTTTAATTCCAATATCCTTTCAATTTAGTTTACTAATTCTCAACAACCAATTATATTTTTCAATCTTCAAAATGAGTACTTAGTATATAGTGCAAAATTCTGCAACAAGTTATCTGCATCTTAGGGTCCCCTAGCTGTCTTTTAGAAGTTGACTGCCAGGATATTTGGAAATCAAAGTCTAAAGTAACTGTACTTCAGTAGAAAAAAAAATAGTTACTTCCATTACTTATGTTTAATATCAGACTTGCACCATTCGCACTTCTAAACAAAATCTAAAATAAACTCTGTTTCTGGTTGTCGATATCTAATATGATAGGTTATTCACATAATCAAGATACCTGTGTAAATGCGATTAAGAAATAAGGCTCTCAAACATGATTTGGGTCTGGAGTCCTTTGGTTATCCATACAATTTAGAGAAAGCAAGCAGGAATAAGATACCTGACACTCAAACTCCACCGCATCCAAAGTGCAGGTTGCCCCATACATATAGATTTGCATTTGCACTGTTGATTTACTGCAGGTTGCTTTTCCCATACATATAGGAATGAATGTGCAACAATGATGTGCTTTAGGTTGATGTTCAAAGGTAGGTTGAGTAAGGCAATTTGATGGCCAATAATCCTACTGTATGGCACACGCTCTTCCCATTTGCTACTTCGCACTTTGACACAAGCTTCAATTTAGTATTTATTAATATGGTTTCCAAAAAGTGTGGAAGCATCAATTTGTGTAGTCCACATATTCTTAATCTTGGAGGAGAATACTGCTCCAATTTTTATACTTGGGATCAGGACATCCCATGGAATGTTATTGGTCCACAAAAAGGAACAAGGTTGACTCTTACCAACTAAAATCCATGTGACTACTTTTTAGTAGATACTTTCAGAACATGCAACTAGATTACCCAAAAAATTAAAAACTAAAGACAATTAACAAGCTAGCACTTGGTTAAATGCTATTACACAAGCTCTAGCCAGGGAATAAACATCTGCAGTAACCACATTAGATATTTTTTCTCAAGTGGCCTAATTTATTTTCTGATAATAATTTTTTGGGATAAAATATTCTCCACTTAGATGATTCCAATAAACTCTTTAACTCTACAGTACACAAGGAAGTTTGTCAGTTTCAAATACTAACTTTTGGGAATCCATTTAATTGATTCCAATAAACTCTTAACTCTACAGTACACATGAATTTTGTCAGTTTCAAATACAAATCAAAGAACTTTGAAGATCAATTTCAGAAATCTAATGAAAATTGATAACGTTGACTCCATTATTGTTTGATGTTTCACATAATGAGCCGGAGTCTTGGGCTACCTTAACCTATTCCTGGATCAAGGTATTACTACAATTATTACAGCAGCTTCTATATTTTGGACAGCTTGCAAAAGTCATTTTCATCTGGAATCTTAGTTACAAGATTTAAAGCTTGTCAAAAGCTTTAACGCTATTAAGGATTTCATACAGCAGGGTTTACAAATACGGTACAAAACTACTGTGAGAGTTGAAGTTTGGGGTGTCTTCATTAATTTTGAGATAGAAATTAATTATCTTCAATGTAATTTTCACAATTGTTTGGATTACATCGGATCTTAGGAAAATTCACCACCAGCAATTCATCATAGGAAAATTCACTGTCAACAATTCACCGCAGGAAAATTCACCACCATGAAAAATTCACCTCATGGAAAATTGTTGACGGTGCCTTTTTTGACGATGAATTGCTAGCAGTGAATTTTTTTGATGCCATTACATCGATATGTGACAATAGTCCTACACTTTCTTCAGTCGTATTGAAGCATACACAGAAAGATGATCCATTATACTCTTTGTGATATTTTCTGATGGGAGGGATCAGTGAACCCTTACACAGGGACAACTTTTGGCAAGGTAGATCTCCTTATCTACCATGTTTCTACTATATGATGTTGAGAAAATGGACACTCTTATGTGTAGCAGAACTGATTGCTTTTCAGCAACAGTTTCCAAAATAATTGTTGTTTTATTTGACAATGTCATGCTGAGTTGCTCCATCATGTTTCCAGAGATGATTTTTGCTCTTTGTGGGTTGCTATATGTTGTCTTTTGGCAACAATTTGCTGCAACATACTCATGGTTTGTGGACAGTTATTTAGCTAATTAATAGCTGGTTTAGAACAGTAGTTATGTTGTTTTTCTGATGTAATTTTTTTGTTGTATATTAGTTTTCATTAATTAAATTTCTTCTTAAAAAATTAGGATATCTTGTATGTAGATTTCCAAAGACCAGTGAGATTGCTAGATAATGTAAACACTCCTTGAGATTATTTAACTAACAAACAACTTCTAAATTTACTCAGCAGCACCTCTAGATAAACTTTGGAAGCCCCACGATGTGGGATGTTTAGTTTCATTAATCATATTGCACATATTTTGGGGTTATCTTAATTATCAAAATCATGTCTATGTAGCCTATGTATGCGATGTTTAGTTTGATTCTAATTCTGAGAGAAGCTTTCCCGTGACATCATTAGTTCCTCAAGTTTGGTTAATTGATTGTGTTTAAGGTGGAGTTAATGGTTAGATCTTGTAAATATTCAAAACATTTTATCGACAGTGAGTTGGGAAATTTTCAATTAACATTTTGTATTTTTTTTAAAATATTTTCAACATCTTATTTTTTGGTCTTACATTCTTTAGCAAGACGAAATTTGTATATAGACAAATATTTTGTGGGAAGCGTATTTAGACTCTAAACCTTTTGTTAGAAGTTTTTTTTCTTAAAATTAATATGGAACATATCACTATTTGGCTTTACAATCTTTAGGCATATGCCCTTTCAATTTAAATGGCCCATGCCCATAGGAAAAACAATATCAGCCGTTTTATCATCTACGATTTTGAGGGTATTTACACAATTCTATTTCTATTCAATGTAGATTATGAGTATGAGCCTGTGAAATAGCCAAGGGTTTTAGTGCAGGGCAGAAACATCTGCTGTAGAGTGCTTATTATTATGTAGGCATTTGTGAAGGCAGGAGTCTATATGAAATCCAACAGTTTGCTTTTGGGTGGAAGCATTTGCAGTCGCACATTATCGATTAACCTGGAAGCAACAGGGTATGCTACTAAAGTAATCTTTGGATAAAGTGGGACAACATTTTTTTTAACCATTTTATGGGGTAGTCAATCATTTTGCAACTTTGATGGTCTATGAACGAAAGGAGAAGGTTGAGGTAGGATTTATGTTATGGTGTTATGCTTTTTAAATGGTGAGTTAGTGAAGAGTGCCTCCCTTCATTTTAATATTGCAAAAGTATAATAATGCAGGGGATTTGTGAGGTGAGGAGTCTATGGCCCGAAAAATCAGAGAATGGGAATCAGTAAGACAATGGAAAAACATCATCATACATGATCATCTTAAGGTTGCGGGTATTCTAGGATGCTACCTTTGTTTTTGTGAATTGAAGTACTTTGTATCACCTCAATATGGTTAACAAAAGAAGCAATTCTCTACTGTTTGATGATCAATAGTTTATAGAATTTCATTTGTATTTGTGATTGAGCAAATGATGGTGAGGAAAGTAATGATTTCTTAAAGTCAATCATTCTGGACAAATTAATGTTATCTTATTTTTATGGGGTGAGTGGACAGACTTGGGAGAGCATAGCAGGAATGAGTTTGAGTCAATTATAGCTTAAATAAATCATCATTGTCAAGTAGATAGCAATTTTTAATAATAGATTTGATTCATATTTATATATTTTTTAATTTGATAATATTATGACATATTTGAATATATTTATTCAACTTCAACTTATTTATATTGTCCATATAATCTATTATTGCAATTTTTTGGGTGGTGATTATTGTTTTTGTTGTTGTTGTGTGTGTGCCTACTACATACTCTCACTTTACCCTCATAGAATCTTGGTGATTAAAAAATATTTTTTTTTAAAAATAAAAAAATTGTTGAAATCATTACAATGGTATTAGAGCTTTGATCTTGTTAGCCTAAGGAATAAACAAAATGTTGATACTATCCAGTGAGACATTTCTCACACAAACATCATTATTTGCTAAATCCCCTATCAATTGACCTCATGTATTACACAAATATATGAAAAAAATATAACAATTTTTTTTTCCTAATTAACTTTCCACAACTCTTCGGTGTATCTATTGCACACCAAGATGCAATTGCTAGTTTTTATTAATTATACATAATAATATAAAAATAAATAAAAGAACTTACAACAGAATTATATACGATAATTTTCTTTATTGTTTAATATCATGTTTATGATAAGGTTCATCATTATCTACAATAATTAGAAAACGGATGGAAGAATCTAAAAGAAAAGCTGAATGGAAGTAAGCATCTTTTGTCTTTTATTACCTACAAGTGGAGATTGCAGCCACCAACTTGACATCGCTGAGAGGCCTATATTTCACAGAATTGTCTAATGTTGACGTCACTGCTGATGATTTTTATTCAAACTCCCCGCTTATAATGCAAATTAGTATTTACATTCCTTGAAGTTTGTGAAGATGAACTGGTATATAAAGAGGAGATTTAGAAGGTACGAGATTTTTATAATTAGAAGGTAAAGAATTATAATTTTCTCTTCTATCATCTCGAAGCCCCTGCATGAATATAACTGTTCACTGTAGCAAGGACGAAGCAGTGGTGGAGGTCCCTGTTTTAAAATGAGTTAAGGGGTGACGTGAGATTAAAATGACGTTCAGAAAACATTTTCAGCCACCCGTCCCAGTTCAGAGTTGACTGCTCCTTTCAATTGATAAATAGGAGGTATTTTTTACAGCGTGTCAAATTATGATATTGCTATCAAGATTCAATCGTGTAGTTTTTTTAATCTGTTTCATTGATCTATGGGTCAATGAGTTAGACTCGAAAAACTGCACAATTGAATCTTGATAGCAATATCATAATGATCCCTCCAATGTTTAGATGAGGCAAGAAACATGGTCTATAAGGAAATTCCTTGATGTGCACTTCGCGACTAAATAGCGAATTTGTTATGTGAATTATTAAAAGATTTCATTTTCATTTGCATTCATTTTGTTTATTTTATATTTATATTTTGGTATATTTTTATTTGTTTTAGATTATTTTTAATTATTTTATTTATTAATCAAAGTAGAATTATAAAAGAATAAGTAATTGTTAGTTGAGAGGTTGTGAAGAAGGGAAACCTTCAAATAGAAACTCAATCTAAATGGACATTATAATGACTAGTAAAATCAACAAGAAAAAACATCCAAAGACACTTCAATTATAGCAGCAAAATACAATAGATACAGAAGATTTGTAGCAAGAGTTCCTCGTTGTATACATATTTAAATATATCAACATACCACAATAACCATTAGAAAAAAGAGAATTTGCATTTGCATAGGAACTGTTAAAATGGAAAAGCTGATCCTAGGTCTACTCACTAGAATCAATGCCTTTTCCAAGTGGGGCATAACATTGGGGGAATTCAAATCTCCCAAGGGTTTTAAATGACTGACTAACAATCTAGAAGATGAGCCAATCTACCCTTCGATCTGAATTTAGATGGTTAGGAGTTGAAAATGGATTTTTTATGTGATGGAACGATGTAACTAGCTAGACTATGAAAATGCAATGCTTTGTTATGATTGATGACTAATTGAATGTAGACAGACAAATTTAAGTTCCAAAAATGAAGAGAGTAGACACAGAGGTATTTATCTTGTGAATTTGAGTGGATTCTTGCTGGTCTAGGCTGCCATGTGCCAAGGACTAAAACCCTTGTTTTGAAAATTGCTTTTGCGGTCCAAAAGTGACTAGTTTGTAGCTTTTTTCTTCCAGATTTGGTTGTTGGATCTTCGTCTCTTACTGAGAAAATATAGATTATGTATCTTATCGACTTGTAAAGTTAATGAATGAATAACCTTCAATCTCTCTCCAATTCACCTTTAGATCTGCAACCTATACACATAAAGGAGGGGAAGGTTTGTGCCAAATAGGGGCTTGCCTCAGTCAAAGCACGTGTTGGTATTTCTACCTCCACAACGGAAAAGTTGATGATAAAAGAGAGTATCCTTTTGAGGGATAGAGGCTAAATAATAACAAATAATGAGTTGACATTTTTTTACAACTCACCACTCAGATCTCATCTCCTTGATGGACTAAAGTCATTCTCATCACCTTCAAAGATCAATTGCAACTCAACTTGATTTGATTTGAAGGCCTACAAATGTTAGTACTCAAAATAAAATAAAATGCAAAAATATGAACAAACTCACATAAAACTTGACATGATGCTTGAATGATGAATCATTGCAATAATTATTATTTTTGCTCTTGACTACTCTCGAAAGACTTTTAGGATCTTCACTTACTCAAATTGAATTGCTAGGATTCTTGTTCTCCTTATCTTTTGAAATCATGAAAATATTATGTATTTATATGCAATAATTCTATTTTCTCAAAAATTAAATCTCGATAGCCAAAAATTAGGATTTGAATTCAAATAATAAATTACCAATACCGACATATTGAAATTGGGGGCCAACTTAAGAGGTCTAGGGCACCCTCCTTTTTTGGGATCCAAAGTGTCGTGGGAAAAATATTAAATGCATACTTTTATCTTTCACATTTTATTTTCTAATAAAAGTTTAAAATGGTCCATGGAATGCATAATTAGGTCCAAGCACATAGGGGGGTGATGCTATAGGAACAAAATATGAATAATGATTATATCATTGAGCTCATTCAAATTTTACAATTAATTGTGCAAATTCTTATAAAGCATTACATTCTCATAACTTCCCAAAAAGCTCACTAAATTATCTTACGACAATGAACTCCAAACTAATTATTTATTGAACTTAACACTCAACATCTTTATTAGAATATATATACTTTAATTTTCTAACATCAAACCTTAAGATTTATATTACCAAGAAAATGAATGAGTGGAAACACTACAACATAGATCAGTTGCAATAGCCCATCTAGAAACTTGCATATCTCCACCAAATCACTTTTCTCATCCAAAAAATGCCAAATTTCTCATGTCCATGAAAGTGTCTTGACTAACAAACAAATCTTCTTACAACACCTCAAATTTCTTATGTTTGGGAAAATACCCTCATTTTACAATGATATCTATGAATCAAGACATACTCAACTATTCACAAGTACATCACCCTTTTGTGAATCGAGACATATTTAATTATCCACAAGAAAAACACCAAACAACTATGAATTGAGACTTACTTCACTATCTTTAGTAACAATCCTCCCTCTATAGATTGAGACACATTTAATTATCCATAAATCATAAAACTACTAATATCTCCCTTGCTCCATGAAGAGACACAAAAAGGTTTGTACTTCCATTGCAAGGTACCATCTCTAAGAAAGAAGCTACCTTGAGATGATGTGATATTCCTCCAACCTTCAATGTCTATAGCCTCAAATTTGGTGGGAGTAATTCATTTTTTCTACTTAAATTCAACTTTGTCTCGATTTAGGTATAAGCCCATAAACCTTCTTTCATATGCGAACATAAATCCTCCCAATGATCCAATGAGACTTGCATTATACGTAGATGATCCCATCATTCCTCAAACCACATCCTCCACATGCAAGGCACCTAATTGATATAGAGACACCAAAATGGCAAGCATTTATAAATAATCTAGCAAGCCAAAAATTCACACCATCTTTATAGGGAAAGATGTTTTTTTCTAATAAGTAGGAGATATTTTCCATAGCATGTCAAATTCTAATATTGCTATCAAGATTCAATCGTCTAATTTTGCAAGTCAACTCATTGATCCATGATAATGAATGGTCCACTTGGAACTCATTGCATCTAGGTGATGCTCACTGAGGTGAAGCATTGGGCATTTTTCATGAGTAGTGGTTCCCAAAAACCCATCTCTCATGATAATGAATGGTCCACTTGGAACTCATTGCATCTAGGTGATGCTCACTGAGGTGAATCATTGGGCATTTTTCATGAGGTCGCCCATACTAGTACTACTCGAGCTCAAGTGCGCTTAACCATGAATTTTTCCCTAAGATTAAGTCCACTTAGCTTTTAACCCCATTTGTACAACCTTCAACAAGTTTTGTTCCTTATGAACCATTCATTATAAACCCCCTTTAGCTCATCAATTGATAAGTAGGAGGTATTTTCCACAATGTGTCAAATTTTGATATTGCTATCGGGATTCAACCGTGTAATTTTATGAGTCAAACTCATTGACCCATGATTCATGAATAGTGGTTCACAAGAACCCATCTCTCATGATAATGAATGGTCCACTTAGCACTCATTGCATCTAGGTGATGCTCACAAAGGTGAAGCACTAGGCCTTTCCAGGAGGTCACCCATCCCAGTACTACTCCAGGTCAATTGTGCTTAACCACCAAGTTTTCCCCAAGATTAAGCCCACTTAGCTTGCAACCCCATCTGAAAAACCTTCAACAAGTGGTGTACCTTATGAACCATTCTTTATAGAGTCCCTTTAGCTCATCAATTGATAAGTAGGAGGTATTTTCCACATCGTTTCAATTTGTGATATTGCTATTAGGATTCAACCATGTAGTTTTATGAGTCAAACTCATTGGCCCATGATTCATGAATAGTGGTCCACAAGAACCATATCTCATGATAATGAATGGTCCACTTAGGACTCATTGCATCTAGGTGATGCTCACAAAGATGAAGCATTGGGCTTTTTCAGGAGGTCACCCATCCAAGTACTACTCCAGCTCAAGCACACTTAAACACGAAATTTTCCCCAAAGTTAAACCCACTTAGCTTGCAACCCCATTTGAAAAACCTTCAACAAATGTTTTACCTTATGAACCAATTCATTATAGAGCCCCTTTAGCTCATCAATTGATACGTAGGAGGTATTTTCCACAACGTGTCATATTGTCATATTACTATCAAGATTCAACTGTGCAATTTCATGAGTCAAAGTCATTGACCCATTATTCATGAGTAGTGGTTCACAATAACCCATCTCTCATGATAATGAATGGTCAACTTGGCACTCATTGCATCTAGGTGATGCTCATAGAGGTGAAGCACTGGGCCTTTCCTGGAAATCACCCATCCCAATGTTTTTCCAGCTCAAACATGCTTAACCATAGATTTTTACCCAAGGTTAAGCCCACTTAGCTTGCAACCCCATCTACAAAACCTTTGGCAAGTGTTGTCACTTATGAATCATTCATTATAGAGCCCATTTAGCTCATCAATTGATTAGCCGGAGGTATTTTCCCGGTGTCAAATTATGATATTGCTATCAAGATTCAACCATGTAGTTTTACGAGTCACACTCATTGACCTATGATACATGAGTAGTGTTTCAAAAGAGCGCATCTCTCATGATAATGAATGGTCCACTTAGCACTCATTGCATCTAGGTGATGCTCACAAAGGTGAAGCATTGGGCCTTCCCAGGAGGGCACCCATCCCAATACTACTCTAGCTCAAGTGTACTTAACCATGGGGCTTTCCCCAAGGTTAAGCCTACTTAGCTTACAACCCCATTTCTAAATCCTTCAAAAAGTGTTGTACCTTATAAACCATTTATTATAGAACTCCTTTAGCTCATCAATTGATAAGTAGGAGGTATTTTCCACAGCGTGTCAAATTGTGGCATTGCTATCAGGATTTAATTGTGTAGTTTTACGAGTCAAACTCATTAACCCATGATTCATGAGTTGTGGTTCACAAGAACCAATATCTCATGATAATTAATGGTCCACTTAGCACTCATTGCATCTAGGTGATTCTCACAAAGGTGAAGGAATGGGCCTTCCTAGGAGGTAACCCATCCCAATACTACTCCAGCTCAAGCGTGCTTAACCATGAAGTTTTCCCTAAGGTTAAGCCCACTTAGCTTGAAACCCCATTTGCAAAACCTTCAAAAAGTGTTATGAATTATGAACCATTCATTATAGATCCCCTTTACCTCATTAGTTGATAAGTATGAGTTATTTTCCACAATTATCAAATTGTGATATTACTATTAGGATTCAACTATGTATTTTTACGAGTCAAACTCATTGACGCATGATTCATGAGTACGAGTTCGCAAGAATCTGCCTCTCATGATAATTAGTGGTCCACTTAGCACTCATTGCATCTAGGTGATGGTCACAGAGGTGAAAAATTGGGCCTTTTTAGGAGGTCATGCATCCCAGTACTACTCCAGCTCAAGCGTGCTTAACCACAGAGTTTTCCCCAAGATTAATCCCACTTAGCTTGCAACCTTGATTGCAAAACCTTTAGAAAGTGTTGCTCCTTATTAACCATTCATTATAGAGCCCATTTAGCCCATTAATTGATAAGTAGGAGGTATTTTCCACAGCATGTCAAATTATGATATTACTATCAAGATTCAACAGTGTAGTCTTAGGAGTCAAACTCATTGACCCGTGATTCATGAGTAGTGTTCACAAGAACCCCATCTCTCATGATAATTAATGGTCCACTACGAAATCATTATATCCAAGTGATGCTCACCAAAGGTGAAGCATTGGGCTTTCCTGAGAGGTCACCCATCCCAGTACTACATCAACTCAAGCATGCTTAGCCATAGAGTTTTCCCCAAGGTTAAGCCTACTTAGCTTGCAAGCCCAATTATTAAAATTTCACCAAATGTTGTGTCTTATGAACCATTTATTATAGATCCCCTTAGAAAATTGTGATATTGCTATCAAGATTCAATCGCATGTAGTTTTACGAGTCAAACTCATTGACCCATGATTCATGAGTAGTGGTTCACAAGAACCCATCTCTCATGGTAATGAATGGTTCACTTAACATTCATTGCATCTAGGTTATGCTCACATAGGTGAAGCATTAGGCCTTCTCAAGAGGGCACCCAACTTGGAGTACTAATCTACCTCAAGCACGTTTAACCATAGATTTTTCCCCAAGGTTCTTGTGAACCACTACTCATGAATCATAGGTTAATGATTTTGACTCATAAAACTACACACACTTGCTGAAGGTTTTACAAATGGGTTTGCAAGCTAAGTGGGCTTAAGCGTGGGGAAAACCCTGTGGTTAAACACACTTGAGCTAGAGTAGTTCTGGAATGGGTGACCTCCCAAGAAGGCTTGGTGCTTCACCTTTGTGAGCATCACCTAGATGCAATGAGTGCTAAGTGGAACATTCATTATCATGAGAGATAAGTTCTTGTGAACCACTACCCATGAATCATGGGTCAATGAGTTTGACTTGTAAAACTACACGATTGAATCCTAATAGAAATATAACAATTTGACACATTGTAGAAAATACCTCTTGCTTATCAATTGATGAGATAAAGAGACTCTATAATGAATGCTTCATAAGGCACAATAGTTGTTACAGGTTTTTCAAATGGGGTTGCAAGATAAGTGGGCTTAACCTTGGGGAAAAATTTATGGTTAAACATGCTTGAGTTGGAGTAGTATTGGGATGGGTGACATCCCGAAAAGGCCCAGTTCTTCACCTCTATGAGTATCACCTAGATGCAATGAGTGCTAAGTGGACCATTTATTATCATGAGAGATGGGTTCTTGTGAACCACTTTTCATGAATCATGGTTCAATGAGTTTGACTCATAAAACTACACAGTTGAATCCTTATAGCAATATCACAATTTGACACACTATAGAAAATACCTCTTACATATCAATTGATTAGATAAAGGGGCTCTATAATGAATGGTTTATATGACACACCACTTACTGAAATTTTTACAAATGGGGTTACAAGCTAAGTGGGCTTATCCTTGGGGAAAACTTTGTGATTAAGCATTCTTGAGTTGTAGTACTACCGGGATGGGTGACCTCCTGGGAAGGCCCAGTGCTTCACCTTTATGAGCATCACCTAGATACAATGATTGCTAAGTGGACCATTCATTATCATGAGAGATGGGTTCTTTTGAACCAGTACTCATGAATCGTGGGTCAATGATTTTGACTTGTAAAACTACATGGTTGAATCTTGATAACAATATTACAATTTGAAATATTGTGGAAAATACCTCGTACTTATCAATTGATGAGATAAAAGGGCTCTATAATGAATGGTTCATAAGGAACAACACTTTTTGAAGGTTTTGTAAATTATGGGGTTGCAAGCTAAGTGGGATTAACCTTGGGGAAAACTCTATGGTTAAGCACTCTTGAGCTAGAGTAGTACTAGGATGGGTGACCTCCCTGGAAGGCCCAATGCTTCACCTTTGTGAGAATAACCTAGATGCAATGAGTGCTAAGTGGACCATTCATTATCATGAGAGATGAGTTATTGTAATCCACTACTCATGTATCATTGGTCAATGAGTTTGACTTGTAAAACTACATGGTTGAATCTTGAAAACAATATCACAATTTGACACAATGTGGAAAATGTGTCCTAATTATCAATTGATGAGCTGAAGGGGCTCTATAATTAATGGTTTATAAGGCACAAAACTTTCTAAAGGTTTCTCAAATGGGGTTGCAAGCTAAGTGGGCTTAACCTTGAGGAAAACTTTGTGGTTAAGCATGCTTGAGCTTGAGTAGTACTAGGGTGGCTGACCTCCCAAGAAGTCTCAGTGCTTCATCTTTGTGAGCATCACCTAGATGCAATGAGTGCTAAGTGGACCATTCGTTATCATGAGAGAAGGGTTCTTGTGAACCAATACTCATGAATCATGGGTCAATGAGTTCTACTCATGTAAAGGAGTGAATTTTCACCCCTAGGAAAATTCCCCATTTACATCACCCTTACCTTAGAAAAAATTACCCGATTATGCAATTTCCACATCTATCACCTTTCCCTATCCACTCGACAGCTCATTTTTGTGTCAGTGGAAGAATTTCATTAGTGATGTGCGCACACTATGTAGACATTTATGTGGTGCACTATCATCTTGACATGATTCTTGCCTTAGGAATTCATAGAGGCATTACATTTCTCCATTGGACATTAACCGTAATGATTCATGCTCCCTTAATTGATGTCAAATGAGCCTTTTGCCTCCTTTCCATTCAAATTTCCTAATTCTTCATTCAATGCAACTTCTTCACTCTCTCTTGCTTCTCAACTAAATTCTTGATGCTCTATTGATCAACTACACACCTTTAATCTTCACCATCACTCAATTGTAGTTGCAAGCTATTGGTTTCTTGGCTCCACTCCATTTTTTGTGACATCGTTGTTGCTAGAGAACTTGCAAGGTCACTCCTTCCTCTACTTGGCTTGAGAGAATGTAGTTGTGAAGCTGATATCCTTTGTTGCATGTTGCCTTTACATCATTGTTTTTACGTAGTAGCATATTATTGTTTATCTTATTTCTTGGTACTTCTGCTTTCATACATTTTTTATTATTTTCTATACGCATTGCTATTTGGTTGTCCATGGAGGTGGAAACACCAAAGCAGGGGACCGATTGAGGCAGTCCTCTAAAAAAAGTCCCAAATTTTTCGTTGGTCTTATGTGTGTAAGTGCTTCTCAGTTGGATTTGTTCAAAGAATAAAGTTACAAGGAGTTTGGTACCAGTTTCTTATTTCCTTTTTCAATTCGAGCATAGTTTAGTTAAAGTATTTGTCTTGTTATACTTAATTTTTGTACTTTTTGTATATTTTTTCATAGCATAAAAATTTTCCCATCAAATTGTTAGATGGTTTTCTAGTGTTTTGGTATATTTCTTAGACTCTCTATCCATACAGACACTATCACACCACTGAGACACCAACGCGTCGTGTTGGAGTCTTTATCCTGCATTGTCATCCACAAGCAAAAAGTTGTCTAAGAAAAAGATTGAACTCTAAAAATTAGCTCGTTTCACCTCCTAAAACATTCAATTCAACAAAAGGATAGTAGCAACTAGATTGCTCTCCCTATTCAACCTTAACAAATTAACCTTTTTGAATCACTTATCAAACTTGAGGTAGATCAGGGCATCCTATTGTTTAGGACTCTCCCATGACCTAGAGTCCTTAAGTAGTCAATCACCCTCCTCTGCATTTTGGTGAACCTTATGTGAACTATTTTTATTTCACATTTGGGTATCGAAGAACATTCTCTCATATCTTAGGCCCATTGTAGGTTCATGTGTTGCAGGGTGCATAGCATTACAACCCAACCTACAACCCCTAGCAGCATAGTTAGAGGGGATCCTAGATATTGGGAGGAAAAATTTAGACAGGTCACCATCTCATTTCTGAACCTTTTAGTATTCTATGGAAGTCCTCTTGGAGTACATAAATATGGTCTTGTTTATGCATCTCCCTACTGCCCAGCCTGTGAATGGATCACCAGACATAACTTTCACATCGCAGGACTTGCCCATGAAATAAGAGCCTTCTCCTTTGTACATTCATGCTTGCATTAATGGGAACATCGTAACTGGTGTTATGGTTGATCCCACATGCCATGTGAATTTTATAACAAAGGAGAGTCTGTTGATAAATTTCTTACATAAGGATGAGTATGATGAATCAAAGAGAACCATACATACATACAATGAACTGTCGATCCATCTAATTGGATCTATCACTCTCTCAATCTTGGTAGGACCCAGGACTATAAATGGTCCTTTTGATATCATTCTGAAGTTGGACTTATTCAGGGTGAAACTAGGCATCCCATGGATAGTTTCCATGAATGCAGTTGCTTGAGTAATTCACAAGTGTTTGAAGTTTTCTCGTGAGGGTTTTGTGCATGTTTTGCATGACATCGGATATAAACCGCTAGTGTCGCATGGGGGCTACTCATTAGATCACTTTTGGCCTGCCCTGATTGGTCTACTCCCTCCAAGGATAGACTTGTTGTACCACACCTATGTCAAATGCAAGACATGGGGCATAATTTCAAAGGTGACCTACCCTCTATCCCCCTATGCCATCTCTATCAAGGGTTGCGTAATCACATAATAGAAAGCTTCCTCCTCCTCTCAATAAAAGGGGAAGGGGAAGTTTACTCATACCCAAGAGCCTTCCTCTTCTTCTGCTATTCCAGCCACTTCTTCCTCTCACTATTGTGGTATCTTTGGCCTATGCTCCCATGCCTCGCATGAGGAGTGCGATGGTGCCCGCTTGGTGAAAGGTCAAACGTCAGGCATTTGAACTTCCCATCTTTCCCATAGTGTCAAGGCCCATTGTTTATGGTAAGGGGAATGACCCTCATGGAATTTCCCCTATGTCTTGGCCTCTACAGCCTCCTACAACTCCTACCCCATAGGTAGTGAATGGGAAGAGGCCCATTGTTGAGGCGCCTGTGTCTACTTCTCCACCTATCATCATTTCCGCTCTAATGCTTCCTACTCTCACTCCCATCCAGGAGGTTGCCCTTTCACCAAAATGTTCAGTTGTAGAGGACATGCCTATGGAAGAAGACGAACCTCCCATTCCTTCTCAAGCAACGAATTCTAGTTCTTGGAGCCGATG
The DNA here is from genome assembly GCA_007115665.2 of Sequoiadendron giganteum. NCBI lineage: Eukaryota > Viridiplantae > Streptophyta > Pinopsida > Cupressales > Cupressaceae > Sequoiadendron > Sequoiadendron giganteum. Next base: position 47,704,264 of record CM021110.1, read on the forward strand.
AAACAAGCTTGTGTGTGAGCATAAGCGCTGGAGAAAGGATTTGGCTACTAAAAAAGCTACCTTTCAAAAGGAAGAAGGGGAGACAGTGGCTCCTATTTCAACATCTCCTACTATGCCTCCCTCTTTTGCTCTTGCTTCAGTTCACTTTGCCTCAATTTTTATTTTAGCTCCCCCCGTTAATGTTGATGTCCCTCACCCTAAAAGGTTGTAGGTGTTCATCACTCCCTTGGTGTAGCCCCCTCTTCTAATGTCCCTTTTGGACATCCCTCCATTTCCCTAGCCCATGGACATGTTGAACACTATGATGGTGTCCACTACAGCTCTATCCTCATCCTCCTTTCCTTCTACTTCTTCTATGGAGATTTTGCATGCTTCGTTGAAGCATAAGAAAAATAAAAACTTCGCTCCCGATGGAGGTCAAAAGAAGGAATTTCCTTCTTTAGAGAGGAGTAATGCGCTGGCTTGTGTCATCCTTGTGATGGAGGTATCCCCAACGCCTCTTGATTTTTTCACTATCCCTCTTAACAAGGTTGATGGTGAATCTCAAGTGTCTCCTTCTCCTACCCAGTTAATACATGGTACTTCTATTAAGTGTGTGTTTATCTTGGTGAATGATGTCTTGGGTTTGTTAGTGTTCTTTGCGAGGTCTATGACTTTTACCTCACAAGATTTGATTGAAGGAGACCTTGAGGGGCATTCTTCCTTAGCTCTTGTCATAGGAGAGTCAGAGGGTGCTCCCATCACTATCCCAACCTTGTAGGCTCATCCACCCTCCCCATATAATGATCTACATTGGGAGAGTGACGACCTCCTAGTTGATGAGGACTATGTGAGTACCTCTTCTTTATCTATAGATTAGATTTATGTGTGTGTTGTGTTTTCCCCATGCTTGTTATTATGTGTTCCTAGAGGACCCTTGTCACCCTCATAGGTGATTGGATATAGGAGTGAGATTGTGTCGTAAACTTCCTCTATATGTTTCATCATTCTTCTATATGTTGTAAACTTGATTTTCAACAATTGGGGATGATCCAAAGTGTTGGGGGTATTTAGGAATCACTTCCATGTTGATCCAAATTTTTTTATTTTATCTTCATGTGTTATTCTTTAGATTTGGAAACTTTGAGGATTGATGATCTTTTGTTCACACATATATTACAAGTTACCAATAAGAACTGATCTAACCCTAAATTCCTAGATCCCCCTATCGCTTGATTTCCTCATCTTTGTTGATTCCTTATTTTCTTGTTTCTTTTCTCTTTATACTTGCTTTGTGATGTTGTGGTGCTTACATGTTGTCCCTCGCGTGCATGACAACATTTCCTTGCTCGCATCTCGCCATGTCTCGTGGGCCACAACATCACTTAATTTTCTTCCTTTCCTTAGGATGTCATGTGCTCCTTTAATGCACATTCACCATCCTTAGGAGGGGCTATTACTTCTCCAATTTTAAATAAGGTTAATTTAGTGGCCAATTAATCCCTTACTAAAAATTTCACATTTTTCAACAATTACATCCTTCAACAAGGATCCACTCGATGAAATTTTTCTTTTGAAATAAAATTCGTAGCAAAAAGAATCAAAAAGCTTGCCTTCAAGAAGGCCATTCTTTTCATCGAGATTCCTTAATGAAAGATATCTTTTAAAAGGATTCCTTGATGACATAATCATTTGCAAAAAAATCTTATTCTTTTCACTTCAAAGTCTCCCTTTGAATGAGCACTCTACTATCTTGAAGGGTTCTTGAGGGACCCCTTTGAAATCTTCTCCTTCAATTATTTTCTCTGAGATATTACTATCTTTTTGTGTGACTTTTTCCTACCTAACATGTTTTTTCTATAGCTTAACATGTTTTTTTACAAGACTGAGCACCTGTAAAGCTTCTTTGACAATCAAGCTTGGAGGATCGAGCACCTAGTCAAGCTTTCCTTGCAGGACTGAGCACTTGTAAAGGCCAATTAGACTCTGTGGAGCCTTTCATTTTTTCCCCTAGGACCAAGAACTTGTGGTGTCTCCTTTGCATTATTGAGAACTTGTAAAGTGATTTATTTCTATAGGACCAAGCACCTGTAGAGCCTTTATTCACCTTCTATAGGACCTTGCACCCGTGGAACCAATTTTGTAGGATCAGGCACCAGTAGATCTTTTGTTCACCTTTTGCAGGACCGAGTACTTGTGGAGCCCTCTCTCTCTCTTTCATGAGAAGGTTTTCCTACGGGATTGAGCACCTATAGAGATACCTCTTGTGCATCTGAGTATGCCATATTGTGTTCTGCTTCCTTGACAAGTTAGGTATATTCTCTTCAACTTCTTTCTACTTTACCTCACATTCGCTGACACATATGCTCACTAAAGTGGGGGAAAAGTGTAATGGAGCAAATTTTCACCCCTAGGAAAATTCCCCATTTACATCACCCTTACCTTAGAAAATGAAACCTGGTGATGCAATTTCCACATCCATCACCTTTCCCTATCCACTCGGCAACTCGTCTTCATGTCAGTGGAAGAATTTTGTCAGGGACGCACGTGCGTCACTCTACAGTTCTGATAGGATTCATTCCTCAAGAATCTACAAAGGTGTTATGTTCCTCCATTAGACATGAACTATAATTCTTCCTCCACCCTAGGAATCTACAAAGGCATTACATTTCTCCATTGGAGGAGGGAAGAGCGAGAGAGAGAGAGGAGTAAGGAGATAAAGATAGGGATAGGGATAGAGACAAAGAGGAAGATAGAGATGGAGATGGAGATGGAGATTGAGATGTTACCTAATGATAACCTTGAAGTCTTGTTCCTTGTTATTTGTTTCTTTATTCTTCCCCTTGCTTCTTTTTAAGGTCATGTTTGCATCCTAATCCTTCATTTTCCTCTTCCTGATAATGGATCATTGAATGTTATATAGAAATAAAGAGATAGAGAGATAGAGGTAGAGAAAGATATGGATAGAAAGAGATAGAGAGAGGAGGGAGAGGGAGATATACAGTGAGAAATAGAGAGATACGTATATGGAGTAAAAGATATGAAGTGAATATGAGAGATGGGGAGAGGGAGAGAGGGGAAGATAGCTCAATAGATAGAGAGGGAGGGAGTGATGTAGAGAGAGGTAGATATAGAAAGATAAAGAGGGATAGGGAGACAAATAGTTATGTAGAGGGAGATATAAAGGTAGATTGATAGGGAGATAGAGGTAGAGGGGTAGATAAAAATAGGGAGAGGGAGAGATATAGGGGTAGAGAGATATAGATAGATAATGAGATAGAGATAGAGGGAGGGATAGAAGAAGAAATATGGAGAGATAGTGATAAGAGGAAAACATATATAGATATAGATGTATAGGGAGAGGGAGAGGGAAAGAGAGAGAGGGTGAGAGCTAGATGGATAGAGAGAAAGAGACATGTCCAAAAATAGATGGGGATAGAGAAAGATAGAATTGGAGATGAAAAGAGGGGGAGATAGACAAGGGGAGAGAAATAGGGGAGATAGAGAAAGGGAGAGAGAAAGAGAGATAGAGATTTTATCTAAGGAAAAATTCAGGTTTGCATTACACAACATAAAAAAAGTAAACCCTAGCTAACAATGAAGCACAATGGAACATAAAAGCATAAACAAAAGAACAATCTCACAAAAGACTTAATGCACTCCATGATTCATCTCCATTGCCTTCTCCATTTTGTTGTAAATAGAATTTTCCTTCAGATTTTGATGAGCGACTATGACCTATGACAAAGACCTACCAAAATATTGAAGGATTCAACTAAGAAATTGCAAGTGTACTCAAAAATTTGCAAGCATGAAGTGACATTTAAATGAGGTTGACATTCCCCTTTTATAAAATTCAATGTTTTGGATGAATGGTCAGGAATGATAGTTGACAAACGCCTTAAGATGGAAAGTTGAGATTGAATATGACAACTAGCAATTAGGGTTAGGGCAGAATTAGGGTAAAATTTGAAATGGAGGGCTATGATTATATTTTAGGAAAATCAAATCAATGGACAAAAATGCATGTGACAAGAGGACCTTCAGCATAGAAAAAGAGATTGCTAGAAAATAAAATAAGAATTTAAAATTATTTGATTTAGGAGGGAGTGTTGACCTTTTGAATTAAAAATTAATTTAATTTAAAAAAGGTGGGGCCAGGACAATAAATAATGATTTTTAATTATTTACTTGGTGGGAAAATGGGAATGAGAATTTAAATAAATGATTTTATTTAAATTTGGAGGAAAACACACAAGGATAATTAAATAATTAATGAAAATTATTTAATTGTTGAGGAAAAAGGATAAAGTGAATAATAATTAAATAAATTTAGGAATTTATTTAATTATAGAGAGACATAGGAAATTAGTAAGGTATTTAAATGAATGAATGTAACTTATTTATTTAAATAATCAAGAGGAAAACGATAAAGTAAATAATAATTAAATAAATTGAGGAATTTATTTAATCATAGGAAATTAGTGACATATTTAAATAAATATATATATAATTTATTTATTTAAATAATCAGGAGGAATAAACGATGGGAATTAACTAAATAATTAATAGTTGAATTTGGACAATGGGACATAATTAAATATTTTAATTATGTTGAGAAGAAATATGGAAAAATAAAGCTTGTAGGCCTAGGTTATTTTTATGTGTCTACTTTTTTCCCCTCTTTGTCATGATGTAGTTTATCATGTTTTGACAAAGAAAATTTGAGTCAAACGTGCCTTAGTGTAAGCAGGGTAGACTCATGCCCCCTCAGAAGAATTTTACAATTTTTTCTAAAAAATTCAAAAAATTTGAAAATTGTTCTGAAAAGACAAATTAATAGGCAAAAAATGCTATGGTGACAAAAGAAATGACTTTCAGGACCCTCAGGGTATACAAAATGTAGTTGCAAGGCTTAAGAAAAGCACAACCAACACAAACCCTAGTAAAACCCTAGTTTTTAGGAGGTATAAATAGGAATTTAGCAAGTCAAAGGCTCATTTTGCACTTGTGAAGGTTGGAGATTAGGAGCTCTGAGTGAAGATGGAACGCGTTCCTCATTGTGAGCATAGAGCCTATCAAGTGCAGACATTCAGACAGCCAGAGGGCGTAGGAGATCCCGGTGAGTACCCACAAAACCACCTTGTCAAATTTTGATTTCACACACTTTTAGATAGGGTAAAAATTTAGCAGTCAATTTAGGTAGGGTAAAAATTTAGCATCTATGGGTTGCTTAATCGCATCTAGGAATACATGATGAAACTGACTGTAATGATGCACAAATGTTAGGGATAAGCTGCAACCATCATAGGAATGACACAATTGTAAGCATGGGCAACAATTAATTAGGGTTTCGATATTGCAATCGGTATTTTGTGACACATCTGTGAAAGCATGTGATGCATTCCCCATTGCACGATGCAATTAAGAATTGTGTGGCACAATTGACTAGTGACAAAGTTTCCCTAGCTTAGGATTGACTTGCTTTTATGACATGTGCCAAAGAGGTTGAGGTAAGTTGTTTAACTAGTGTAGTGTCTATCATGTTGGTCATAGGTTCATTTGGATTTGATTTATACTTGAGAGTCACGACCACCAGATACTTATCTATTGCAATACCAATTAACCAGTGTTGAAATGCACGGGTAATGGCATCTAGGCTTATATCATGTTACATCCATGCCCATCATTAGGGAAAACAAGGGGGATGTTGATTGCACTTGTTGAGAGATGGCATTATGAGACATGCTCGTTTCATCTACCTACAGAAGAGGTGACTATCACCTTAGAGGATGTCTACAAGATTATGCGGCTACCAATCTAAGGTGAGCAAGTCAAATATGATCCAGGTCAAGGATATTAGGCTTTGTCTACCTATTATGTATATGAGGATGTTAGGGATCTGGGTATTGAATGCTATGAGATCAAATGGGAGAAATTGGTTGCACGATATGAGTGGTTCGACTGCATACTATGTACTCTAATAGCTGGGGTAGTCATTCCAGACCATAGAGGACATGGATTTTTGGCAGGATGGGGAGAGATGCTAGTCGGGATGATGGCCAATGACACATTATATGCATGGGGGCCATGTTTTCTAGAAATGGTCTACTTTCAGTTGCAAGACATAGCTTATCGGCGAGGACATTCCATGAGCTGTGGAGTCACTCTATTGATGTTCTAGGCTTAGGAGCACATTGTAGTGTTTTTTCCACCAGTTGGGGACCAATGTACCATATGTGTATATATACAAAGGAGCAGTCATGCAGACATATGTTAGGGATATTGGTTACTGGCGACATGGGTTGGATACTTTTCCCATCTTCATATAGAGGCCTTGGATGGATTGTGCTTAGTGGTCGGATGAGGATCAACATCTACAATGGTGCCGACAAGAGAGGTACCTTATTAGGTGGACTATTTAGTCATAGCACATTATTGACATGTAGCTGCCAAATTTGGTTTTGAGATAGTTCGATGAGAAGTAGGGAGAGCCATGGGGTCTAGCAATGTTTGCTCATTCTTCTAGAGAGGTGACACCATCGGGTCCCATGATTGTAGTAGCTACATCTGAGCAAGCCATAGATGGGCTACAAGCATTTTCATGGGCATGGAGAGGGGGTCTGGTAGATGTAGGCACCTTATCAGAGTATGATGCATGGCGGTTAGTGCACAAGCCTATTCCTTTGACTGATCCAAATCAGCCAGCTCTAGTGGTTCGATGAGGATGGGGTCCTTGAGGTAGGAGAGGCAGAGGGAGAAAAGGTAGTGGTTAGGGTGATGATGGAGGAGATGGGTGAGGAGGAGCAAGACCTACATGAGATGATTCTACATGGAGATGAGGGGTTTGAGGATGTGCCTATCAAAGGTGATGTAGGTGACATGGATCAGGATTTGGCGAGTCTGCAAGCTAGAGTACAGACATTAGAGGTCAAGCTTCAAACTCTACGGGTGGAGAGGGATGGCCTACAAGTAGAGAGAGACACCCTATAGTCTAAGAGAGACACCCTATAAACCGAGAGGGACACAGCCATTATCAGAGCACAACAAGTGGAGTAGAGGAGCATAGATTTCATTGCCACCTATAGTGGGTCTACAACTAACATGGTCAGAGAGGTTTCCAGGATTGGGCACAGAGAGTAGTATTACATGCAGCTCTATGAGGAGGCAGCTCCACCATAGCGGTGGGAACCTAGCGCCTCAGAGGTTATCAGTAGTGGTCGATCGTGCAACAAGCAATCTCATAGCAAATCGAGTCAGGGTGAGAGTAGCAGAATGGGTTCTGGGGAGCATGGCAACACTGGATACACCCATTTTGACTCATGTATTTTGACACTTATATTTTCTATCCATCAAGCCTACGAGCTTTTATTTGGGATATACATTATGGCATTGTATTGTGACACTTTTTTGAGCGATCTATATATATATCATTTTTGGCAATGATTATATGACATGCAATGCTTTATATGGTATGCAATCTATTATTATGTATGTGTTATGGATGATGATATATTCTTTATGATGTTCATGCAGCCTATGATGATATCTTAATTCTATATGATGATGCATACATTTACTTTTATGGTGCTATGGATGTCATGTATTGACGAGATGCTTATGGTTATGAGATGTAATGTTATTTTATGTCAATGCAAAGATATGCAAATGTATGCAATGTCGTAATGATTTATGAATATTCCATGTGGTTTATGATGGCTATGTAATGTTCCCTATGTTATGATTCTTATGGTGATGCATTGTGTGATGATGTTATCTTATGATGAGATGTTGTTATTGATGATGTGATAATAATGCTTTATACATGCATGATGCCTAAATACTAATGGATGCATAAAACTTCATGATTATGAATATGAATGTAATGTTCTTTGATTATGGTATGGATTATGCTTTATGGTATGATTATAGCTATCATGTATTTATGTGAAGAAATGACATGTATGAGTTATGAAATGGAAATGCACCTATATGTTATGTTAATGCAAATGGAATTATGCAAATGATATGTAAATGGATTTATGCAAATGTGGTATGTATAGCCTATATGAAATGTACTAATGCAAACCCCTACATAGTCATGCATGCAGCTATGTTTTTGTGTGTCATAGGATGTTTTCAAAGGGCAGAAGAAGAGGGACTATTAGACAAAAGGGGATTGATGTTAGTGCAGAGAAGAAACCTTCAATATTTTGCAGAAGTACAAATAGGTGTTGCACTAATCATGATTGGGCGGATTATTGTAATGGAAAAAAAACACCATGATATGACATAAATCCATGGTGTGCAAGGTCATGCCATCGCATAAAAATAACAGTGGCAGACAAGGAGGATCATGACTCATACAAGGAGCCAAATATCCCTAGTATTTTTGTCACATTGATCCATAGACACTCATCAAAAAGAAAGACAAGTCATGAAATGTTTTTGCTCCTCTAAATCATGTATAGGACATCCTCGATGTGGCTAGTATCATGATGAAAAATAAAATGATAAATGTGATAATATTTAGAGCCAATGTTTGCCAAGAGTGTCTGCCAAGAGTTTTTTTGGACGTCAATGTTATTAATGCTAAGATGCCAATTTTGACAAAGCCTAGTTGTGTGTCAAGTAGGCTAACGTGTGATAAATGTGGGGTCAAATTCAAGAAGAACACATCTTGAATAGAGTTGATGTTGGGAGCGTTGATTCCCCATGTTGATAGGATGCCCAAAATTCCAGTTGATAGTGTCAATTCTTAGTAAAGACATATCCTGAAGAAAAATAAGTGACAATGGTCATTCCCCAAAAAGACATCCAAAAAATGACCAAGAATTGATAGTTTGACAATGTTGTGAGATTTTGACCAAGTTTGACTAGATGAACCAATTGACCGCATGCCACATTTGAAGTGTCATTTTAGTTAAATTGTTTGTTGAATGGTTTCCTAGATTTGTTTAAGAGTTTTCTGATTTAGGATGTTGCAATGAGACAAAGACTGACTCGACATACCCTAAGGGACAGGACCTAGGGGGTCAGGGGCTCATCAATGATGGCCTTGCCTATGTGATACACTCAGAGACCATGTAGTTCAACATGACATGACCTTGTTTTATTTACAAAGGACTAAGTCCTTATTTTATTTGACAAAACAAAAAGGACTAACCTAATGCTTCGGGGGCACATTGACATATGGCCTGGCCTACGTTTAGTCACAGAGGCAACATAGTTCAACAATGACATGGACTAACTAACATGACTAACTTGGAAAAGACCAAGTAACTTGTTTATTAGACCAAAATGACCAGATAATATGATGAACCTAAAATACTAACTCGGGTGGTCTCAGGGGTACATCAAGTGATGACCTTGCCTACGTAGCAAATGTGTAGAGCTTGTGTAGTTCAACCCTTCTAACTATGACTTGACCTTGACTAGTTTTGACTTTGCTTTTGGCGTTTTTGAGATTTATTTGAATGTTTTGATGTTTTCAACATGTTTTTGAATTTTTTTATTTTTGGGAATATTTGATTTTTTTTGGATTTTGAGTTTTCTTTGTCTTTTTTGGATTTATTTTTTTTGTATTTTTTGGATATTTTGCAATATATAGGACCATGTACAAGACCCACTACAAATCAAGTGTTAAGGGTGCTACCCCCAATCAAGTCTAGGACTAACCAGGATGAACGAGATGGAAGAGGACTTGCTTAGGATAAAAGGTGGATGATGTGCACGGAATAATGTCAATCATTGTCAGCCATGGAGAGAATAGCAGGAATATGTGATGGATGTTGTGAGGGTTTTGGAAGATTGGATAGTTATTATGGATAAAGGTAGATGGAGTGATAGTAGATGGTGAAGCAAAGACTGTCAATGCACGACACCTATTTGCTAGGTTTTCACCATGGTACTTATCCAAAGCGCCACCGAAGTGGTTTTCACTATTGGACGGATTATTTCTCTTTAGTATTTTTTTTTTTTGTCACCAAGATGCTTGTTTGCTAGGTTTTCATCAAGGTAACATTTTTTTGTATTTTTCACTTTTTTTGTATTTTTATGGTTTTGGCCAAGCTCTCTAAAGCTATGTGTAGAACCTATGTAGATCCAAACTATTTATGGGTTCTAATAATTATTTTCCTTCGGGAGTAGATAGTTGATAAGCACTAGAACCAAAGGATACAGTGATGATGTATGGACCCAAGCAATTATGCTCCATCTTGTCGATATTTTCATGTTCATCTTGATTCTTCGGGTTCTACATCAAGACCAAGTCACCAGTGTCAAATTTTTAAACCATAACTCTTTTGTTGTAACTTTGGCAAAGGCGTTTTTGATATGCCTATAGGTGAGTCAAGGCATTTTGTCTGCATTCCTCTAATAGTTCCAACTCATGCAATTGGGACTATTGGTATTCTTCATCATCAATCAATCTCTTCATGGAGACCCATAAGGAGGGGACTTCGACCTCAATGGGTAGGATAGCTTCAGATTTGAAGACTAAGGCAAATGGAGTGGTTCTCATAGGTGTGTGGATGTTGGTGCAATAAGCCCATAGAGCAGGGTTAAGTCAGAGGTTCCAGTCACAGCCAGCATCATTGAAATTCTTCTTAAGAATTTTGATGATTGTCTTGTTGGATGCCTCAGCTTGTTCATTACCTTGTGGCTAATATGGTGTGGATAAATGATGTTGAATATGGAATCGCTCACAAAGCTCACGGACATCTTGGTTTTTAAAAGGATGACCATTGTCTGTGATGATGGATTGGGGAACACCATACCGACATATGATGTAGTTAAGGATTAATTTAGAAATTTCTTTGTCAGTTATGTAGGTGAGGGGAATGGCCTTGATCCATTTCATGAAATATTCAATTGCAGTAATAATGAATTTTTGGCCATTGGATGAAGTGGGATGAATTTTACCCACGAGGTCAAGTCCCCATTTTGTGAAGGGCCAAGGAGAAGTGATTGGGTGTATCTATTGTGTGGGCGCATGAATGAGGTCAATATGTGCCTGAGATCGACGACACCTTCTCATGAACTGAAGAGCATATTTTTTTATGGTTGGCCAATAGTACCCAAGTCTCATGATTTTCAAGGGTAAGGTCGGGCCACACGAATGGATCTGCATATACCCTCATGGACCTCACAAAAGGTTGTTTGTGCTTCATCTATGTCGAGAAATCAGAGGAGGGTATTGTCAAAGCTTCATCTATATAGGGTGTCAATGATGATGGTATAGCGGGTGGCTTTGCGAATGAGGGACTTGCATTGGTTATGGGAAAGGGCTAGTAGTGAATCTGGGAATGTAAGTAATTATATATGTCTTAATACCAAGGGGAATGAGGACCAACAAGCTCGCAAACCATTTTGGATTCTGGAATGTCACAGGTAGGAACCAAGAGTTGTTCCACTAAGAACTCAAATTGCAGCACATTATTAGGGATATCTAAGAGAGATCCAATTGTGGCCATAGCATCAGGTGCTTTGTTCTGTGCTCAGGGAATTTTCTCAAAAGTGACCATATGGAAGTATGATAGGAAACTATCCACAATTTGTTTGTAAGGCATTAGCTTCTCATCCTTGGTGCCATAATCATCATTGAATTGGTTGATAACTAGCTAAGAATTGCCAAAAAACTAGGATTTCTTTAATTTTCCACTTAACTGCCATTCAAAGTTCTGTCAACAATGCTTTGTATTTGACGACATTATTAGTGCATGGAAATGTGATACAAAATGATTTGGGAATAGAATCTCCTTGAGGTGTGATGAATAATATGTCTACTCCTAAACCATGACTTGTATGGGACCCATCAAAATATAGTTTCCAAGGTAATCTAGGTCCCACATGAAAGACGAAGTCATCTGGAAAATTAGCTACCAACAGGTGATCACCTTGTATAGGTGTGTCTGTGAGTTCATTTGCTATGACCTATCCTTTTTATTGCTTTGTGTTCTATATACTGTATGTCATACTTGCTAAGTATCATGACCCATTTTTTCAATCATCCTATTAATGTTGCCCGAGTGAGAAGATACTTCAATGGATCTATCTTAGCCACTAATTGCATTTTATGGTTCAACATATAATGTCTCAATTTTTGAGTGACAAATACTACTACAAGGCATGCACATTCAATGGAAGTATAATTGAGATCATACCCAACCAAAGTGCGATTGATGTTATATATTGCTCTTTCCTTTTCCTCATGGTCTTTTTGTACGAGTAATGCCCCCAGTGCAGAAGTGGTTGCATAAATATACAATATCAAAGGTTTCCCATCAATAGCTGGTATTAGGACTAGCGGTGTTAGAATATGGTCTTTGATTTGTTGAAAAGAAGCTTGACGCTTTTCTATCCACACAAAGGGGATTACCTTGTGTAATAGGTATTGGAATGGTTGTGATATTGCTATCAGGATTCAACTGTGTAGTTTTAAGAGTCAAACTCATTAGCCCATGTTTCATGAGTAGTGGTTCACAAGAAACCATCTCTCATGATAATGAATGGTCCACTAAGCACTCATTGCATCTAGGTGATCCTCACAGAGGTGAAGCGCTGAGCCTTCCTAGGAGGTCACCAATCCTAGTACTACTCCAGCTCAAGCGCGCTTAACCATAGAGTTTTCCCTAAGGTTGAGACGGACCTTATACTCTTCCAACCTTTTGAAGATCTTGCCTAGCACCTTTAGGTGATCACCTCGTGTTAAGGATTTTTCCAAGAGATCATCAACATAGTCCTCCATTAATGTGTGAATAAGATCATTAAATATCATGGTCATAGCCAAGTCACACCTACGTTCTTCTATCCGAAAGGCATGACGTTCCAGCACTATGTACCCCAAGGACAAGTGAATTTCATTTTATATTGATCTTTTTGGGTGATGCGGATCTGATTGTATCCTGAGAAACCATCCATAAGAGATCACATCTCATATCTGACTATGAGATCCACTATGATATTATGTTCGGGAGAGAAAAATCATCCTTTGGGCAAGCCTTGTTCAAATCTTGAAAGTTTGTGCAGATACAGATTTGACCATTTGGTTTGGTGATAGGTACAAGGTTTGATATACAATTGGCATAATCTATCCATCTTATGAAGCTCGCATCTAACAACTTTTTGAGCTCAGTTTTTATGAGCAAGGTGATATGTGGGTGCATCTTCCAGAGTTTTTGTTTGATTAGTTTTGCATCTAGAAGTAAGGGAAAATGGTGCAAGAATAATGTAGGATCTAGTCCTGGCATATCAGCATAGGACCAAGAAAAGTTGACCTGATGTTCTATGAAGAAATCTTGAAACTCGGGCCATTCCTTTTATGTCAATGATGCTACAAGTAGAATCATTTTGGGATTCTCAGGTGTACCTGTATTGAATTCTATGGTATCTTCAATTAGCATGGCCAAATTTTCTTAAGTAATGGGGAGAAATTCCAAACCTTCATCCTTAGGCACCTCAAAGAGATTTTCACCCTCATATATTTCCTTTCTTTTTACTTTTGTGTCGTCAGAAGGTTCCTTATAGTTTTCACCTAAAGATGCATCTCTTTTCATTTTATTTGTATTACTTTTGCAACTAGAGGGTTGAACAGTCTCTCCAAAATATGTTGTGGAATTGAGATCTATAGTAAATCTAGCTTTATGGTCCCCACCTGGTATTCCTTTACGTAGTCCCATGAATTCAGCAATGGCTTTGTCATTCTCAAAAGTGTCCATGGTAGGCGAGTCTTGTTGATCCCAATCAATGAGCTGAGGATATATGAGGAGGATACCATCATCAGTGTTAGCAAAAGGTAGAGATGACACTGAGAGCATGCAAATGGAGGCTGAAAGGGTAAAGATAGAAGTGTCCTTAGTATCATAAGAGGATTCCAGCCAATCTTTGTCCTCAATAATCTCAGATAAATTGGACTCATGGGGGAGGTCAAGATTGGGAAAGAGAAAGTTAGAAGAGTCAAGTGGCGGCTTAGGCTTGTCATTGTCACGGGGGTCGTTCACCCAAAAGGTTCTTATTTAGGCCTCTCTTTTCATCGATATTTTAGAATTATCATTGGAAGGAGCCTATGGTGGACCAATTTTGAACATTTGCCTGAATCTTTCTTCAAAAGAAGGTTTTCCTGGTTCTTGAAAGGTTTCTTCAAGATCATAGTCACTAAGGTATTTATCATAACCATATTCCCATTCATGAGAATCAGTCTTAGTATAGGATTCATTGGATATCTCGACATTTTTAGAAGCACTTACACCCTCACTTGAAATCATAAAGGTACATGGAGCACCAATCTTGACTGGATTAAACCTTAACCCTAAATTCTTTAGTATTTTAGATGAAATTAAGGGTTCTCTCATTCCATTTTTGTTTATACCAAGACCACTGATTCTATCATAGCCTTTTTCCTTCATTATCTCAAAGCCTTTACCATATTGTTATACTGGGGGTGGTGGTAGATCTTCCTCATCTGTGTAAATACAAGCTGAAATATCATCAATGTCTTCTTTGTTTACCTCTCCCCATTTGTGAAAGTGGTGGTGGGGGGAACTTTAAATATGACTTTGGGTTCTATTGTAAAGCAAGGCTCACCATAAGACTAGGGAGACTTGGGTAACTTTGTGATGCAATAGGCAGTAGTCAGTTTGTACTCACAACAACCTTTGTCTTGGATCTTGACATTTGGATCAGTCATTGGAATGGTGGAATCATATGGTCTAATGGAGGTTGAATCAGTGGAAGTGGATAACTTGGTAAGTGTAGATGGATCAACGTATTAAGATGATGTGGATGTGGAAGCTTCATGATTAATAGGCACTTGATGTTTGGAAATCGCCCTCAAGTTGGTGTAGTATTGAAAGGGGTCGAGATCACCCTTTATGGTAATCTCAGTGTCATTATAGGGGTACTTCAGACATTGGTGGTATGTGGATGGTACAGTCTTCAATGCATGAATCCAAGGTTGACCATGGAGGACGTTGTAGGGAAAATCAAGATCCAAGACTTGGCATGTTGCTTGTATGATTTTTGGCCCAACACAAATAGGGAGTGTGATAATTCCCTTAGAAGAATGCTCCTCATCATCATAAGCTTTGATTACAATTCTTTTAGTGGAATCTACACATTCCTCAGAGAAGCCTAATGCCTTGACCAATTTTAAGGAGCATATGTTCAATCTAGCTTCACCATCTACCAGGACTCGTCTGGCCTTGTGTTTGTGAATGAAACCCCAATGTATAATGCATCATTGTGGTATGGCTTAGGCATGAAGTAATTTCTATCTAAGAAGATGACCTAGTGGGAATTGGCCAAATATCTGACCATAGCTTCAAAGTGGTTGACATCAATGTCGGTGGGGATGACAGTCTCTTTTAAATTATTTTTAAGGATAGCCATATGTGCAGGAGAGATGTGCAAAATTTCAAGTATGGAAATATGTGCAGGGGTTTTACCCAATTGATCAACAAGGTTAAATTTTCCTTTAGGCTATGGCAGCTTAGTAGAAAGGCCCAGTATCATGATTTTGGATCAGCAAGTGGTGACGTTACATTCAGGAATCTTTTTTATGGTAATGGTATTGACATGTTCATTGGCAGTTTGAAGGTGATTGATTAGCCTAGTTATCAATCTTTTGACTTGATGAGGAGGGATTTCCTGAACCATGATCTTACAGTGGATTCTTATGAATAGTATGGTTAGTATTGGAAGAGTATTGTTGCCCGTTAAATTTGATGTCACCATTATCAATTAGATCTTGTATGATGTTTCTCAATTCTCTAAAGGATGATGTTTTATGTCCTTTTTCTCTATGGTGATCACAAAAGGCATTTCCATCCCACCACGATGGTTTAAACTATCCTGGGTTGTATGCTTTAGGTTCTTGCAATTTTATGGCGTTAGATTGAACAAGCTTCCTGAGGACAAATTCAATAGGTTCTCCCAAGGGGGTGTATGTGCATCGTTTTGGGAACTGTCAAGTTTTCTTTTGTTGACCTTGGTCTTGGTTGATTTGGATGGAATTTTCAATAGGTGTTGGGATATATGGGGGATTACTTTGTGGTTGAGATCCCCTAAGTGTGATTACAAGACCGGTTTTCTTCACCGCTTTAGTGTTGACAGTACCATAGTTGGTAACATGTTTGTTTTTGGCCCAATACTCTCTCCTATCATTATTCATGTTCATGTTTGTGTTCTTAATAGGGTACTTAAGTTCATCTTGTGCAATGAGAGCCTTTTCACGTTGGACACCTTTTCAACAAGGTCTGTGAAGGTTGTACAACAATGGACATGCAAATTATATTTCAAAGGTCCAATGAAGTTTTGAACAAATATGTGTACATTCTATTTTTTAGGGATTTCAACCAGACATCGACTTGCCAAGCCTCACCATTTTTGAAACAATAGAATGAATGTTTCAACAGATTCTTCTTGTGTTGTCTTGCATAGTGTGGTAATTGTAATGTCAGTGTCAATGTTATAGGCATAGTTTTCTACAAATTTATTGGAAATTTTTTCCCATTATCTTATCCTTTTAGGAAAAAGTGTGAACCAATCAAGTGCAGGGCCTATGAGACTCCTAGGAAAAAGTCTCACTAAGTGTGTTCATATGCCATGTCTACACAATTGGTTGTAAATTCTCTTGTTTGATAGTTGCATGTTCTCTACTTGCTTTTGTAAGGCAGCTAGTTGGGTAGTTAATGCATCCACTATTGGATTGTTGGTGGCATCACTCATGTTATCAATAGTTATCCCTTGCATTCCCATTGGTTGTGATAGCATATTTTAATTTGGAATGTGTTGATGTTGAGAATGTGTATCAACATGGGAAGTGTATGTTGGAATATGTGATCCAATAGCATTGAATTGCATTTGAGGAATGTGTTGCCCATGCAGTTTTTTATGACCAAGTGGGTTGTGACTTGTTTGTGACATGTTCATGTGTTTTGACACTTGATTTCCTTGTCCAAATTGATAGATATGACCATGTGGGAAGCTTGTGTTTTGTCTATGAGGGCCACTAGTGTTTGTGTTGATTTGAGGACCTTGTGATGTAGCATTGATGTTAGGTTGAGTTCCTTGAATGGAAACTCTCCTCTTTCTTGCAAAAGGATTAAATGATGACGTCCCCATAGCATTGGATGTAGAAAATGTTGATCCAAAATTTTGTGACACCATTTTAGACACTTGTGGAATTGGTTGTAATATGATTTTTGATATAGTTGGTGCCCCAAAAGCATATGGTGCATTGATCATGTTGGTTGTAGTTTTTTTTTTCATACCAATAGAAGTAGTGGTAACACCATGTTGTGGTGTTGAGGGAGGTTGACTAGTTTGTGTGCCATGACTAGGTAATTTTGCTCTCAAGTTGTTGACATCAAATCCATGTGGAAATTTAACTCCTTCATGCAAGAGTTTGGCTAAATATCATTGTGGGTCTAGCATGAGTAATTCATCTACGAAAGAAGCTACTTCTAGATTTTGGGCAGTAGCCTCTACATCTTCTATAAACATATTTCCATTTTTGTCTCTATGAATGAATTCCTCAAAAGGATTGTTGTGTGATAGATGTCCAATATTTATGTCATTGAAAGTGTTGTTGGAGGTAGATCCCATGTTGGTATTGTTGTGTGTTGTATGTGAAGTTTCATTTAGGTTCATGTCACTAGTATGGTTATAAAGATCCTCTTATTTTCCAAAAAGGTCCATGTCTCTTCTCCTTTTTTGTAATCCAATCTCAACCATGTAAGATTTTCTCAAAAAGGGGAAATGAAAATGATATGGAAATAGGTCTATGGATGGAAATGACATGAACTAAGTTTGTGTTTTTGGATTTTTTGGATATAAAGATTCAATGCTAATGCAACTATGTTTTTGGTCTTTTGGAATATGATATGAGGAGTGTCTTAATGCAATGTGATAATGATGTCTAAGAGGAATGTCTAATGCAAGGTGACAAATGATGGTGTCCTAAAATGGGAGAGTTTTGAAATGCTATGGCAATGTCTAAATATGTTATGGAAGTGTTCTAAATACAAGGTGTAAGCAAGCTCTAAAGATCATCAACTTTGGGAGATTTGAGAAAAGGTTTACTGACCATCCAAATTTTAGCCAATGCTTCAATTTTGAATTGTCAAAGGACCTTTTTGTGAGACCAAGTGAAATGACAAAGATAGAAAGTGAATTTCCCAAAATAGACTTATGAGTTGGAAAAGACTCAACCAGAATGAAAAAGACTATAAGTGTGACAAGTGATTTGGTCTAATGACAATCTTTTCTTGAAGCAATTTTTTGTATAAAGTAAGGAAAGTTGGCCTATTTTGAAATCTGCAAAGATAATGACCTAAGGGTTTGGCTAGGTTGAAGGTGATTAGGAATCCTAAAATACAACTAAAGTTTGCAATGGTATGCCTATTGTTAAGACTAAATGATAAACTAAAAAGGTGCAATGGTGGATAGTTTAAGCAAATATTTCTAGTTTTTGTATAGAGATCACTGTAAAAAGGTAATTAGAGGCAAATCCTTTTTTTTTTAATTTTGGATTGTGACAGTGATGGTTATTTTTTGAGTGACAGGAAATTGCGGCGTTTAAAGTCGCAATTGTGTTATAGAGGATAGATGCATTGTTTCAGACAGCAATTGTGGTGCAGCTTTAATAGATGCATTGAAACACAGTTAGTTGAGTTGCAAGTTTAACAGATGCGTCGAAACACAATCAGTTGTGTTTTACAGAGTCTTAGTTGTGTTTCACAGTGAACAGAGTCTAGTTTTTTTGTAGTGTAGTAAAATGCATACCCTTGCATTTTCACACTTGTTTGGGCTAGCCTTGCTTTATTTATCCTTCTTTATGGCTTAATTGGTCCTATTTTATGTCCACAAGCCCTATGAATGACATGTTTTTCTAGTTAATCTTGACATTCTCCAATGCATATGTGATCTCCTAATGACTTCGATTGGTGTTTCCCTAATTTTTGGTCAACACTAAAACACCACTAAGGGCGTCTTTGTCCCCCTGAGTTCTTGTCACCTTGATTTTGAGGTATCTTGTTTTGGCCCCTTTCTGATGTCTATGCCCCAAATTTCATCACTTGGGACTAAGATGCCACTTAGAGCATCTTAGTCCTCCTTGAGTCATTTTTGGGATTTCATTTCAAATCTTGGAAGGATTTAACCTCCTTTATTCATTGAATTCATATGTCAATTTGGTGTGATATGATTTTGAAATATTAAGCATAGACATGTATAAATACAAGTTTCATTCATTCATTTCAACCTAAGTATTTTGTGAGAGAATTCAGCATAGCATAATTGAGTTCACAAGAGCATTCAAGAGCAATTCATCAAGCATTTGGAGTCATCATCAAGTTCCAAGCATCATCTCAAATATTGTTCTTGCATCATATGTGTTGTTGTGCTAACATTTTTGATGTAGGGTTTTGACCTAAGCAAGCAAGCAATTCAAGATCCATCAAGCATTTCAAGATCCATGCCCATTGCAACCATTACACACAAGTTTGTAGCCTTTGCAAGGGTTTTGTGAGTTGTAGCATTGCATGTTGCTCACTCACCATTTCCTTCATTATTTCTATTACATTTCAAGGTTTAATTACCAACAAGGGGTTTGACCAAGGAAAATCCCCATTCACTAACAATCAACAAGTTTTTCCATCTTGTTCATTTGTATTTGCAGATCTAAGTTGAAGACTTGAAGATGACTTGGAGTGCAAATTTTTCAAATTTTCAAAGTTGCATTGCAAAGTTGTCATCTTCATGGAAACTCACCTACAGGTTAAATCTGACTATTTCATAACCTGAGATCCGAGAGGAAGCCATTACAGATCTGGGAGCTCAGAACCACATTCACACTTTTAAGAAAATCATATCAGGACTAAGAAGGGAGCAAAGGTCTCTTAGTCCTCCAAGTGGAATCTTTCAGGGATTCTTCAGGATTTTGTTATGTTATCTGAAGATTTTGTGTTTGCCCCAAAAAATAGCAGTCAGACTAAGACGAGAGCAAAGGCATATTAGTCTTCCAAGGCATATTTTAGCAATCTATTTGCATTTCCATAATCTTATTTGCATCTCCAAGTTTCCTAGGTACACATACCCTAACTTGGAGTTGTTCATTTTCAGTATTTGTAAGCTTCATTTAGCTCATTTTAAGTGTTTTGCATATCATAGTGTGTTTTCAAACATTGTCTTTTCCAAGCATTTGCTTGGTGGTGAACCCCTTAAATTTGAATGAACACCCCTTCCTAAGTCCTCCTAATTGTTTATTGACTCACCTTGAGAGGTTGATAGTCAATCCTATTAGGGTTCTTAGGACATATTTGAATGACTGAGCTAGAATAGGAGGAAAAGGTACCCCTTTTCATCTTCCCATTTTCCCTATTGTTCATTTCGGTGAACCCGACGTTGTTTGAGCATTCTTCCTTTTTTGATTTGGATTCCTAGATCTAGATTGTTTTGAATTGCATTGTGCATCTAGGGTTTCTTGCATCTTGCATTAGTGAGATTACATTTAGGGTTTCCTATTTTTGCGTTAGTGAAAGTGCATATAGGTTGTTTTTTTCTCTTCTTGCATCATTATATTTAATTGAAAAAATGAAAAGTGCATTGGTCATTCTCTTAATTGCATTTAAAAACATTATTCTTGCATTTAAAACTGAAAAACTACATTTCAAATCTTTCATTCAATTGCTTGTTAGTCATTGGTTTTCTTTACATGTTTGTTTGCATCATTTATTTTTTCCAAACATTAGGTCCTTGGGTAGGCAACCTAAGAAAGTTGTTTTCAAGCCAAAACTTGTTGTTTTTCTTAGAAAAATCTCTGCTAAGACTAAAACACCCTTCCTGGCGTCTTAGTCCCTCTCAGGTTTTTCTGCTAAGAATAATCTCTTTGTTGTTTGTTGCATGTTTCAACCTCTAGAACTACAAGATCTCATCAGGAGGACTAAAATTCCCTTACTGGAATCTTAGTCCCTATTGAATTTGACTCTCCAATTTTTAGGGTTTGAAATTTTTTTCTTTGTTTCTATGGGCTACTTTTAGTTTGTTGTTTCAGTTTCTAGAACTGTTATTATTCCAATTTCCTTCATTTCAAGTGTAATTTCAAGCATACGATATTGTGTTCATTGCATTTTTCATGGTTTACTCCTTGCATGAGCTATAGTACTTGGTTTCCTACTACTAATATTGTAGTTAGATGAAGTGCAAGACTCATGGCATCCTGCGATGAAACACTCGTTGTGGATCTTGGGTTATCAAGCTCTCTTACTTCTGGTATTGGCACTAGTTCACTAAGTATGGACCATACCTTTGACACCTCCTTTTCCATGCCCACCTTACCTACAAGCGTTATTCCAAGTGTTCAAATAATGGGTGATCCTATTCCTCAAGAAAACATAACAAAAATGCATGAAGACCTAGCCCATTTACAAGATAGTGTGAGTACTAAAAACATTTCCAACACTATTAGACTTGCCATAAATAGTATTCACCACATGATAGAAAGTGATGAAGGACTGGAAGTTGTGTGTAACATAGCTCATATCTTTAGAAAACATCTTCCTTCCGCCACTAATGGTGCTTAAATTTCAAACAACTCCTCAAGTGACCACAACGATGCAACCAACTACTAGCATCCCTCCTACCTCACATATTTCCACTAGTGCTCCTTATACTTATGTGGCATCTAATCTCATGCCTCCTCCCAAAATAAATCCATTCATTTCCAACACATACACACCACCGCCATATTCACCTCCATCTCACACCACAAGCATTGATCCTATCATTAATCACCTTTTAGAAAGCTTTTCATCCCTTCAATGCCAAGTTTCTAGCTTAAATCAAAATCAAAATGGTCCACCTTCATACTATGTCATGAGTAATCCATTATCCTTGGAGATATTGAGAACTCTGGTACCACAAGGTATAGAGATCCTTAGATTTGAGAAATATGGAGGAAAGGGAGATTCTACTAATCATGTTAATGCCTTCACTTCTTTTTGTAGTGATTTTATCCTTGAGGACAAACTTTTTGCTAAACGTTTTCCCTGATCATTGAAAGACATGGCCTTAGATTGGTTTTCTAAATTACCGAATAACTCAATTTGTTCATTAAATGAAATTTTTGAGGCCTTTATTAACCATTTCCAAGTGGAAATGGTTCCTGAGATGACATTGGTTGATTTGATGAGATGCAAGAAAAATAAAGGTGAAAAATTCACTGACTTTATTTCATGCTATCAGTTGCTTTATTCCCAAATCAGTGTGAAGGTTCCTGATTCTCATCTCCAAAAGATGTTCATAGAAAACTTACACAACAAGATAAGGTAAAATCTCACCATGATGAAATTTCCTTCCTTCATGCACCTATGCACTGCCCTTAGAGATTATCAAAATGCTATAAGTGCTAGTGAACCAAAAACTACCCCTACTCGTCCTAAAAATCTCAAAAATTCAAACCAAAACACCTACCAGCATTTCAAAATACAACATAAGAGTTTCCTTCAAGTAAATTCCACCTCTCAACCTACCCAACCTGTTGATACCCAAATAGCCACTATAAAGAAGAGTAATCCTTATATATATGGGGATTTGTGCAAAGAAAATTTACTCCCTTACCTGAAACATTTCACAACATCATGACCTAGCTCTTAGCCAAAAACATGCTTACCTTACCTCCCGTCCAACCCCTTGACCCTAGCAAACCATCACCTCTAAGATTTAGACACAATTCCTATTGTGCTTATCATCAACAAAAAGGACATGACATGGAGCATTGCAAGCATATTAAACATCTTGTTCAAGACCTCATTGATTCCAATCATATTCTTATTGGAGGTGTGAATAAAAAAGGTAATAATTTTGTAGCTCCTCCCAACCAAAACTTGAAAATATTTACCAATTCCATTCCCAACCATAATATTTAATTTTTTTAAGTCTAGCAAAACTAAGACTAATGTAATGAATCTTGACACGAATGATGAACATATGAGAAATCATGAACAAAATCCTATGTCCATACTGACAAACAAAGTCCTATTGATACAATGATAGGAGCGGTCGACATCAATCCTCATAAATAGAAAACCATTGACATTACTTTCTCTTCAGAAGAAACAATTAAACATGCATCTAATGGTCCTATTTACATAGCTGGAAGAATCAATAATAAGCCCACTCATGGGATTTTAACTGATCTCGTCTATGGAGAGGGTGTCATCACAAAAGAACTCTTATATGTGGATGAACTCACTCAACAAGTAGGATCAAAGAAATCAAATGTATCATTCTCTATCATCTCTAATTCGGACCAATTTTGTGTGAAGTTAGGCTACAAATGGCTTCACTCCATGCATGTGATCCCATCCATTGTCCATAAGTGCTTAAAGAACTTTTCCAGTCAAAAATGAAATATTCACCATGAACCATAGTGGCTTTAAACCCCTGTCTTCCTGTAGAAATTTCTCCTTAGACTATTTCTGGCGTGAGCCTATGGAACCTATAAGATAGCGTGAATACTTCCTTTTTCTATCCTACCAAAAGTTTAAATCAAAATACATAACTAGACTATTCCTTGAAAACTTGTCTTGGCCCTCCACCCATGATTGAACCTCCACCACCTAAACAAGACAATGTTGGTCCTAAAGCTCTTCCAAAAAATCAAGACCCATCCATAACAACACCCTTACCTGTTTCCTACAAGAGACCTAAATAAAATCAAACAAGTCGTAATCTATCGCCTAAGCAAATTTATAAGGCCAAAGAGAAAGTGGTTGAACAACCTTCCATGGTTTCTTCCATTCTTCCTTCACAAGAAGAAAAGGAACCTATGGTTGATTCACTCACTCCTACACACAATGAAAATCATAATAAACTAAATCACAATGCTAGAGATCGTAGGTGTAGGCATCGTTTTATTGCTCAAAAGATGAATAACGAGAACAACATTGAAAATAAAAATCCGAATTTGACAGAAGCAATAAAGGATAGGCCTCCTCTCTTACTTGAGATTGTAAATACAACACAACAAGGACTAGAACCTTTTATGGATATTATTAGTCTTCCTCATGTTGTGGTTAACTTGGATGATGATGAGGAAACAGTTAAAATCGATGAGGAAATGCATAATCAGTTGAACTTTTTATTTTCCTCATCCATGAGCTTAAATGATAACAACCATGATGATCCTCCTAAATTGAGTGATTAACCATGTGTTGAACCTAGTGATTCTCCTAGTACTACACTTGATGTGATCCCTCTCACTAGTGATTTTCATTCCACATATACTGAACAAGACTGGGATGTAGATGACCTATCGGATGGTTGATGTGCATGTGCCTTACTAGTCTTTTTCTTTTTCTTTTCATGTGTTTATTGTGATCCCCCATGATGTTCTATTTGATGTTTCTCTCTCTTTGTGCATTCCTCTATTTGTATGTTCATTCTTCTATATGTCGTAATCTTTTTTCTTTTCATTTATCTTTTTTCTTTTGTTTTGTGTCTTCCTTTTGGGGATGATGCAACGCATCAAGACACCCTATGTCTCTTCCATGTTGACCCAAAATCTTTTTCTTTTCTTTTCACTTTTGTTTTTTGTCTTCCTTTTGGGGATGACACAAGGTGTCAAGACACCCTATGGGTAAGTGCACCAATCTGTGACACAATTTTAGCTTTTAAGATGCCACTTTTTTTCTGAAATCAGCAAAATCTGATTTGCACAAGAAAATGTAGTTACGCTCAAAATTTCAAGATGCGGCAAGAACAAAAGTTGAAGTGCTCTGAGTCTATTTTCTAAGTTACTATTGTTTTTTGAAATTAATGAAGATTAAGGGTCTCAAAAAGGGTTCACCAAAACAGGTCTTGTTTTTATCAAAAAAAATAGCATAGCGTCTGAGGGCTCCCCCCTTTTTGGTTAACTTCTTTTTAGAATTTCAAAAATCCCAACAGTGAGAAATTAGCTAACACCATGTATTTTATCCTCCTTCTTTTCGATAATTCTTTTAATGAATATATAATATTTCAAAGTGGACACATCCTGAAAAGCTAGAATTTGAGCGTGCTCCCCCCCAAATTTTTTGCAAACTAATCAAAAATTAATTTATTTATTTTTCATCATGTGTATAATGGAGTCTAGTTTCAAAAAATGTAATTTGTTTCACATTCTAATGAACGTATAAAAATCTATCCTAAAGCTAGCACATGTTGGTTTTTGACCAAAAACGAAGGCATTTACAATAGAAGCCATGGATCAAACCCTTAACTAAATCAAAATGAAAAAAAAATTATATATTTAGATAACTAAGAGAGAGGTTAATGCTATCACGATTTTTTTATAAACTTGCATTGAAATACATACAAATGAGATGGGGAGCATGGATGAAAATATGAGAAAATTTGGCAAATCCTATTAATTAACATGTCCAAAGCAGGCCATTTGGCGAGCACCAAATGGCCTGCTTTGCATAGAACTAGAATTTCCCCTCTTTGGTGAACAACTTTGATAATGCTTAGAGTGCACAGTTTATGATCGTAGAGCGCCAAATGGCCTGCTTTGCACACAACTAGAATTTCCCCTCTTTGGTGAACAACTTTGATAATGCTTAAAGTGCATAGTTTATGATCGTAGATGGATAATCGAGGTTTTACCTTTCATACCTTCTCTAACTCGTTACCGTAACTGGATAACTTTTTATCCCTCTGAAGTCTCTATCTCTCAGGTCTCACTCCCTCCCACGTGACCTAGACTACTCTCTCAATCCCATACCCTCTCTCAATTCTCTTTCCCTCCCACATAGGTACCTAAATAAATCTATCTCACTTCAACCCCCTTTATCACTCTCCCTCTCTCTCTCTCCCTCTTTCGTCTTTTTATCTCTCTCACTCCATCTCCATCTCTTAGGTTGTTATCTTTCTCTCTTTGTCTCTCTCTCAAGTGTCTCCTTCCTACCTCCTCTCCCTCTCTCTCTCACTCTCTCTCCATTATCTTCATCCCCCCCCTCTCTCTCTCACACACACACTCCCTCTCTCTCTCCCAATCCCTCTCTCACTCTCTCCTACTCTGTCTCTCTCCCTCTCTCTCTCTCTCAAGTATCTTCGTCTACCCCCTCTCCTCCTCTCTCTTTGTCTTGAGTCTCCCCCTCCTACCCCCTCTCCTTCTCATAGTCACTCCCTCTATCTCTCTTTCACTCCCTCCCTATCTCACTCCCTCTATTTGTCTTTGTCTACCTCTCCATCTCTCTCAAGTATCTCTCTCCCACCACCTCTCCCTCTCTCTCTCTCATTCCCTCTATCTCTCTCCCACTCTCTCTCTCAAGTCTCTCCCTCCCACCCACTCCCTCCCTCTTTGTCTCTCAAGTCTCTCCCTTCTACCCCCTCTCCCTCTTTTAGGCCTCTCTTTGTCTCTCTCACTCACTCCCTCTATCTCTCTCTCACATCCTCTCTCTCTCACTCCCTTTATCTCTCTCTCAAATATCTCCCTCCCACCCCCTCCCACTATCTATCTCCCTCTATCTGATGTATCTCCCCCCACCCCCTCCATCACTCTTGAATCCCTCTATCTCGAGTACTCCCTCCCACCCCCTCTCCATCTCTCAAGTCTCTCTCACTCCTTGTATCTCTCCCATCCCTTTATCTCTCACTCCCTCTCTCTCCTACTCTCTTAGGTATCTCCTTCCCACCCGCTCTCTCCCACTTTGTCTCCCTCTCCTTCTCTCTCGGGTGTCTCCCTCCCGCCCTCTCTCCTCCTCTCTTGGGTCTCTCTCTCTCTCTCTCTCTCTCTCTCTCTCTCTCTCTCTCTCTCTCTCTCTCTCTCTCTCTCTCTCTCTCTCTCTCTCTCTCTCTCTCTCTCTCTCTCTCTCTCTCTCTCTCACTCACTCCCTCTATCTCTCTCCCACTTTGTCTCTCTCCCTCTATCTCTCACTCCCTCTATCTCTCTCCCACTTTGTCTCTCTCCCTCTCTCTCACTCCCTCTATCTCTCTCCCACTTTTTCTCTCCCTCTCTCTCAGGCCTCTCCTTCCCACCCTATCTCCCTCTTTCTCTCTCTCAAGTATCTTCGTCCTACCCCACCTTTCTCACTCTCTTTGTCAAGTCCCTTCCTCCTACACCCTCTCCCTCTCATAGTGACTCCCTCTATCTCCCTTCCTCCTACAACCTCTCCCTCTCACAGTGACTCCCTCTATCTCTCTTCCACTCCCTCCCTCTCTCACTACCTCTCTCTCGCTCCCTCTCCCTCTCCCTCTCTCTCAAGTATGTCCCTCCCGCCACCTCTCCCTCTCTCTCTTAAGTAGAGGGTTTCTGGATTAAGGGTTAAGGGTTGACAGTTGACAGTTGATGGATTAGGGTATAAGGGTTGAGGGTTGAGGGTTGAGGGATTAAGAGGGTATAGGGGATGAGGGATTAGGGTTTAAGGGTTGAGAGTTGAGGGTTGATGGATTAGGGTTTAAGGGTTGACAGTTGATAGGTTGAGGGATTAAGAGAGTATAGGGGTTGAGGGATTAGGGTTTAAGGGTTGAGGGTTGAGGGATTAAGAGGGTATAGGGGTTGAGGGATCAGGGGTTAAGGGTTGAGGTTGAGGGATTGAGGTTGAGGATAGAATATAGGGAGTTGAGTATTAGGGTTTAAGGGTTGATAGTTGCTTGAGGGATTAAGGGTATGGGGGTTGAGGGATTAGGGTTCAGGGTTAAGGGTTGAGGGTTGAGGATTAAGATATTTATAGGGGTTGAGGGATTAGGGTTCTACTAAGGGTTAAAATTTGGTGATGGATTAAGAGGCTATGGGGGGGTTGAGGGATTAGGGTTTAAGGGTTAAGGGTTGAGGGTTGAGAGGGTATATGGGTTGAGGGATTAGGGTTTAAGGTTTGAGGGTTAAGGGTTAAGGGTTGAGGATTAATATTGTAGAGGGGTTGAGGGATTAGGGTTTAAGGGTTCAGGGTTGAGGGATTAGGGTTTAAGGGTTAAGGGTTGAGAGTTGATGGATTAAGAGGGTATGGGGGTTGAGGGATGAGGGTTTAAGGGTTGACGGTTGAAGGTTGAGGGATTGAGAGGGTATAGGAGTTGATGGATTAGGGTTTAAGGGTTAAGGGTTGAGGGTTGAGAGGGTATAGGGGTTGAGGGATTAGGGTTTAAGGGTTGAGGGATTAAGATTGTAGAGGGGTTGAAAGATTAGGGTTTAAGGGTTGAGGGTTGAGGGGTTGAGGTATTAAGAGGGTATAGGGGTTGAGGGATTAGGATTTAAAGGTTGAGGGTTGAGGGATTAAGAGGGATTAGGGTTTAAGGGTTGAGGGTTGAGGTATTAAGAGGGTATAGGGGTTGAGGGATTAGGGTTTAAGGGTTGAGGGTTGATAGATTAGGGTTCAAGCGTTAAGGGTTGAGGATTGAGGGATTAAGAGGGTATAAGGGTTGAGGGATTAGGTTTTAAGGGTTGAGGGTTGAGAGTTGAGGGATTAAGAGGGTATAGGGGTTGAGGGACTAGGGTTTAAGGGTTGAGGGATTAAGAGTGTATGTGGGTTGATGGATTAGGGTTTAAGGGTTCAGGGTTCAGGGTTCAGGGATTAAGAGGGTATAGGGGTTGAGGGATTAGGGTTTAAGGGTTGAGGGTTGAGGGATTAAGAGGGTATGGGAGTTGATGGATTAGGGTTTAAGGGTTAATAGTTGAGGGTTGAGGGATTAAGAGGGTATAGGGGTTGAGGGATCAGGGTTTAAGGGTTAAGGGTTGAGGGATTAAGAGGGTATGGGGGTTGATGGATTAGGGTTTAAGGGTTAAGGGTTGAGGGATTAAGAGGGTATAGGGGTTGAGGGATTAGGGTTTAAGGGTT